>JAZKJV010010764.1:600000-826413 GCA_037367405.1 Ottelia alismoides | reverse complement strand
TAGTCGGAACTTTCGCTGAAGAGGCTGCAAAAGAACCTGTCAAGGATTTGGAGATTTTAGGCAGTCAAAATTGCATTGCATTTTGTAAAAAAAAAGAAAGAAAAAAAGATAACTTGCATCTGCATATTTATTTTCAGTCTTGCATATTGTACATATAAAAAAAATACCCCCCCCCCACACACCTACACTGCACATGCACATACTCACTGATGAATCTCCATTTCATCACCTTTATTCTATCATTTTGGCCTCAAAAACCCCAGCAAATGCATGTAAATAGCATCAAATTGTACATAATAGCATTCATCATTCATTGTATTAATTATACATTAAATAATGTGTTTAATGCCAAAATTATAGAATAAAGAGAAGAAAAGAAAAAGGAATAAAATATTGAAGATATTTTTATGACCCAAACCCCAAGACCAAGGCCAGCATGGAATTGGTCGACAAGGAATAAAGTAGGGGGAGATAAGGGCCAGTGTACAATAAATACCTCATTTATTCATGCATTTATTTATGCAATTTTGACACCTATTTTGTACATAATTATTTATTCATCAAATAAAGAAACTTTGTTCATGAAAGTTGTAGATAATAAGTAAATAAAAATACAAAATTGAGTTTGTGTAAAAATAATACTCAGTGTACATTTTATACACAAAATAAAAAGCCAAAATCTCAACTTCACAGACCCATATCTTGTAAATAAAAAACTCCAAATCACCCAAACTCACCTTTAATTGTATATAGCTTTCCAATAACTATTTAATAAAAATTGTTTCATAATTTTTGGAGTCCATCTGCAAATGTTAGGTTTTTGGCCCCCATTGGGCAGCATGCCTGATTAAAATATTCAATATATTCCTTATCTATTTATTCTTGTCAAATTATATTTTTAGAATTTTGTGAATAATGTATATAATACATGTACATACTAAAATTAGATTAAAACTAAAAAGGATTAAATAAAATAAAATAAGCCTATGCAAGTTGTAGGCAAAATACCTATGACCAAGAATGTATATAAATAAAAGGGGAAAACACTCTTTAAGTTTTCTCTTCTTTATATTTTTATAATAATGTAAATAATACATATAACCTATTAAAAATGCAAATCCAAAATAAAAATCAAGAAAATACATTAAATAAATTAAGTACACAAAAATACATAGGTAAAATACCAAGAAGAATACATACACATACATATACCTATTTATTTAAAAATGAAAATAAACTCCTAAAAATTAATAAAAAATACCTTTATACTCATAAAAATAATTTATAAATATATAAAATAAGCCAATAAAATAATAAAATAAAATAAACAAATAAAAAATTAAAAGATACAAATACATGTAAATACACACATAACATTTATTAAAATAAAACTATAATAAAACACTTCAAAAAATTCAATAAAAATCGTAATAAATACTACATGAAATAATACACATTTTTTATTTTTTAAGAAAATTCTAATAAAATCATTTACTAGGTTAAATAAATCAATTTCTAATAAGATTTCCTATTTTGGCGTCTAGCGGCCGACGTGGACCAATGGGGCGCCAGCCCTTGTTGACCGCCCGGTCAACTGTCCCATCCGGGACCTGGCACCTCTGAACTGTCAACTCCCCGGATTTCTTCCCTTTTTTACGGCCATCCCGCCCATCGATCGAGCTCGCTTCCTTCACAAAATTGATCTCTGATCATCACTGATACCCGCCGATAACTTGGATCAACCCGATACTCATTGGATTAAGAAATAATCGCCGGTCAATAAGGCTCCAGGCCATTGTCTATAAATAAGAAGCTCCGCTCCTTTCCTCAAATTTGGCCAATTTTAACCCATCCAAAAGCCCTGATTTCGTTCCTGGGACGTTCCTCGTGACAGGGGAGTGATCCAGCACCTCGAATCGGTCGGAGGAAGGATGATTTTGTCGCGGCAGAGCTCTGGCGTCCGTCCTGCTCCCTGGTGGCCCCAAGGTATAAGAGCTGATCCTTTATCGCTTTTAGTTAGGTTTTATGTTAGCTTTTAATTCCAGTTGTTAGTTTAGTGTTTAGTTAATCAGTGTAGCTTAGAATCCAAATTCGAAGTTCGCCGGAGCTCGGCTCCGGCGACTTCTTCACGGTGACCTCGACTGTATCCGACCGCCTTTCTCCTCCCTTTCATTCCCCATCATTTTCTCCATCGATCGCACACCTTTGTTCAACCCAGGACCTCTGGTCTTGGCGAATCGGAGCTCCCACCTCCGCCTTTCGCCGGAGCTCCTCCGCCACACCTCATCTTGCTGTAGAGCTTCAAAACCCGGGGTCGAGGAGGTAGCCTCGCTCCCCGGTTCTTCCTATGCAGGTCCAACGGAGAATCCAGCCCCATCTGGGCTCGAAGCGAACCAGAAAGAGGTTCTTGGAGGTCTGGTCCTTCATCGACCTCGTCCGAGTCCTTCAGACCTCCAGAAGCCATGGCGAGACCTTCAGAAGATGCGGAAGACCTCCAGCTACGTATTGAGCACTTCAGATGCGAGGGAGATGCCCGGAGAAGCTTACGTTGCACGATCGAAGCTCGCCGGGGGCGAGCTTCTTCCCTGTTCTTCCTGGGACCTCCAGCACCGTCAGATGAGGAGGCTCGGCCCAGAATCGCACGAGGACCGTCAGATGAAGCCCCGCACTCACCGTACGATCAGCGAGGTTGATCTAATCTCAGCCCTCATCTGCGAACCGTTATCGGCCGACGGATGCGTGACGCGTGTCAAGTGGACGAAGGTCAACCATCGGATCAACCGCCTGTTGGGGGTAAAATTTCAAACATCTCCCCCGCTTTTTGTATTTATAGTTTAATGCCAAAACTAAAATGCCCCGTTGTAAATAAAGTGTAAAAATTGCAATCCGCCCCCTGGAGTTTATGTATTTACATTTTAGTCCCTCCGCGCCTCACGTGCAGCACCCACGTGAGGCGCGTGATTTTTGCACCTAAACCGCCGGGTTTTATTAATTGTAAAATGGCCCCAAAAATAAAAGTAAATATTTATTTTTGTTGTAATTTTTTCATGGATGCCCCCGAGAAATATTTTAATTGCAAAAATGCCCCTGCTAGGCCATATATTTTTGTATGCTTTGTCCATTTATTTGTGCCTGATATTAACGTGAAAAGTTTTTGCAAAAAATGGATATAATCTCTTGTTAGTGTACCCTTGCATGCTATATTTTTAGTTTTTAACTTTGTTGCATTTTTGCATTTATTAAAAATCAAAAACATGCCTTTCAATTACTGTCTAGCTTATAAAATACCAAAAAAATATTAAAAGACCTCGAAAAATTCCAAAAAAAATTCTCTAGTGTGTATTTTGACCTATTTTAGTGTCAGTCCAAAAATACCTAAAAATCTCAAAATGAAAACCTTAAAAATTCAAAAATACACAAAAACTTCAAAAAAAATATATAAAAATCAAAGAAAAATTAGAAAAAATATAAACTCGGCTCCTATTTCTTCTATATTTTATTATCCGTATCTGAAAAATAGAGTGGAAAAATTTTGTAGTTGTTTGCTATTTTTGATTCCTATTTTACTTACAGCCAGTACCTATTTCACTGTTTTCCTCTATTTCCAGCTTTTAAAAATATCAAAAACAATTTGAAAAATACCCAAAAATAACCAAAAAAGTAAAAAATTATGAAAACCCCAAAAATATTTTATTTCTATATTTTTGAGTGTTTTTATATATTTTTATAAATATTGTATCACTTCTCTCTCCCCTTTATATATATATATCCCCCTATTCTAAAGGAATAAAAAAAAATATAAAAATAAGTATCTATATATACATCTATATATATAATCCTAAAATTAATCAAAAAAATTATTATTATTTATACATATATATATATCTAATGTATGTATTATATGCTATGTACTCACTCTCTATGGGTATACATATATATTTATATATTTATATTCTTTAAATTATATATAAATTACCTAATTATATTATTAAAGTAAAAATTAAAAAATATAAAAAGATAAAAACCCACAAAAATAGGCTTCACACATGGATGACTCTGTGGTATATGTATATCATAGGCTATTGCATTTTGTTATTGCTCTCTGTGGTTCGACCTCTACATGCTTAGTCACTGTACATTTTGTGGTAGAGTAATAAATATTAATTCACATTTTTTGGGACTCAATTGTTTTATTCTTTTATTGTGGGTTAATTGCTGACTAACACCGGTATTCTGCGAGCAGTCGCCTCAGCGATACTTTATACATATTATTCATGGTGACCCTTGGAGAATTATCAGTGTTATCAGATGGCGCCGTTGCCGGGAGCAATGAGCATAACCTAATTTATTTTTGTCATTCTTGTGTAAAAAAATGTTGATTTATCATTTATTTTGTGAGCAGCTATTTTTATTGTCATTAATCACCATGCTCTATTGATTGATTCATTTATCGTGATTATTTTATATCTGCTCTATATGATTTGTTGAGCTATTCTAATTCAATCTTTTTGTGACTTTGATGTGAGGGCCCGCCACGCGAGGATGGCTTCTTAGGAGGCCAAGGCAGCCAAGCTTGGAGGAGGGTGGTCTTCACCTCATGACCACTTGGAGAGAGCATCAAGGAAGCAAGGAGATAGGGATTAGAATAGGGTTAGAATATTTAGGATTATTTTTGTAATTTATGGTGAGAGAGAGACAATTTTGGCATGTAATTAAACAGACTCTACTCTTCACAATGAGGTCCAGTGCCTGGGTGATTGTTCACCCGGGGCCTCATCGCGGCTTTTCGAGTTTTTATCGCTTTCTTTTCTTTGTTTTCCGAAGTTTTGAGCTTTCCGCCTTTCTTTTACTTTGTTTTGTGTGCTTGGAGCCCCTAGATATAGGTTGCTTGACTCGGTAGCTAGGTCCACACATTAATAAGAATGCATGTTCCTATAGTCTACTTCGTATGGATCGAGTCAAACTTAAACAAGCCGCTTATTTGTCTCTTAGCCCTTGTGCCACAGCGAGCCCTGTAAAGCGCTTTCTTCTAAACTCAAGTGTGTTGAGCAGAGGAGGGGTGAGCCAAGATCGGACCCTTTGGGCTAGAGATGAATGAGCGACTTATGGTTCTTCACGCTAATAGCAGCTAATGTTTAGGGTGATTTTGTGCCTTGCATACCGACATATAGATAGGTTTAAAAATTCTGTTTTGCATACCGCATGGAGAGAGCTGGGATGCACTGTAAGTCTTCTAACTCAGCATGCATCATTCGGTTCAATGGTGAGATTTCCATCATGAACCACTTGCACGGCTTTTCCGCTATCTCCCTCTGATTTTGAGCACCTAGGACTTAAATGAAAATCTACAAAAACGTTAGGCGCTGGTATGAAAAAGACTCAAAAAAGTGAAAACCCAAAAATTAAAACAAGGGGACTGCTAAATAAACTTTGACCTTAATTAAAATCTGTAATGGACTATCATTGTACCGGGTTCATAAAGCCCTCATTGTTTTCAGGTACCTTGGAGGGGGACCAAAACCCTACTCCCTTGAGCGAGTGCGACCCCCTAAGGATTAAAGCCAAAAACCCAGTCTGCAACTACCTTGTGTATCGCCTGGATTTCCGAAGTAATGGCGCTTCTATCGTATGTAGGCGAGTAGGGCTTGGTCACCAATGATGACTCTCTGTTGTGTAGAGCATCGACCCTATCCGAAGTATTGAGCATAGGCCACGCCTTCACGGGGGTGTTTGTCTCATTGTCCTGCGTCCGAGTAGGTTCTTGCACGCTCACGGGTGATTCCGTTGCGAGCAAGAACCGAAGTATTGGTTTCGCCTATCGACTTCCTCTCTCTCTATTTCTTTGGTTGAGTAGGGATCCAGGAAGGGTTACAAAAACTCCAAAAAGTACAGACTACAGGTTACACAGCAGGAGGACAAGTACGGGATACTCTTCTGGCAGTACTCTCTCTCCTATAGGGTAGCGTACTAAGGACTTGTTATAAGATATGCCTGAAAATCACAACTCTAAAAATGAAAAGATAATAAATAGCCGAACTTTCACAGCTTCACATGGCGTGAGTTGGTGAATCCGATTTTGTATTGTGTTTGTATGGATCTAGATTAAGGTTCAAAGATCAAGTTCCGCACCTTTGCGCACATTTTTTTATTTCTCCCTTTGACCACCCCGCTCAACCGAGCCTCTCTACTGTTTTACACTCCTTTTATTCCTCGTTGACCATCGTATCTTTTATCCAACATCCGATCTTCTCTTGTACTTCGCGAAGTTGATCCATGGATGGTTTTCGTCGGGACCATGCCAACACCCGCATCGATTCCATGGACTCAACTCCGCCAATAAGTTCGAGGCGATTCCCGAGAACCCGATCTGGACTTTGCGGATCGATCTCCAGACTCCTCGTTTTCTACCTTTCTCTTGGCCACCCAATAATTTGGGATCACTTTCGTCCCGCTTTCGCCGTTGTGAATGGAAGTCGACTACAGTCTACATCTTTTTCCATTCACAACATGCTGGGGTTGACCTGAATTCCAGCTTCATCACGGCAACTGAACATTAATTGCAAGCGGTCTGATCAGGACTATCTCATTATGCAGATAGAAGACAATGCGAGCCCTGGAGACTACTCCGGAGTTCATCTCGTCCGACTCAGACCCTGACATGGCTTCAGGAGGAAAGGGCAAGGGTCAGCAGCCACCCCAACCAGAGGGACAGGTGCCAGATCAGAATCAAGTCAATGCACAGTTACTGGCATCTATCCAGGCCATCCAACAGCAGCTGACCGAGCAGGCCCTCACACATACAGCATTCTAGGACGTGTTGAATGATATGATGAACCGCGACGACGATGGAGGAGGCAGATGCAGAGGAGGAGGCAGGGGAGGAGGAGGTGGAGGTGGAGGTGGTGGTCCTGATGATGATGACCTTGAATTACCACCACCAAAGCCTACACTTAAAGAAACATACAATCCGGGAGACAGCCAGATGACCGAGTGGATCCTCATTCCACCGGTACACGCTCACTTTGAGCTGAAGCCCCAATTCATTGCTCTTCTCCCTGCATTCCATGGAAACACCAGCGAGGAGCCGTACATTCACCTGCAGCAATTTTCCCGCATTTGTGTACTACTCACTATCCCAATGTTCCTCTGGACATTGTCAAGATGATGGCATTCCCTTTCAGCTTACAGGACAAGGCCCTTTATTGGGTCAAATATCTGGGAAAGGTCGTGACGACCTGAGAGGAGTTGAAGTCCGCCTTTCTGCACAAATATTACCCTCTAGGTCGGCTCAACCAGATGCGAGCCCGTATCAGTAATTTCTCCCAAGGACCCCATGAGTCAATATATGAAGCATGGGAGAGATTCACTGACCTGCAAGAGAAGTGTCCCCATCATGATATTCTGAAGACCAGCTTG
Organism: Ottelia alismoides; assembly: GCA_037367405.1. NCBI lineage: Eukaryota > Viridiplantae > Streptophyta > Magnoliopsida > Alismatales > Hydrocharitaceae > Ottelia > Ottelia alismoides. The sequence continues at coordinate 818,997 of JAZKJV010010764.1, read as the reverse complement.
GTCCAGCATTTCTTTGGGGGACTGAACATAGAAAGCCAAAGTCTCGTAGACGCAGCATGTGGGGGCTCACACTTCAATAAGGATGAAGATGTAGTCTGGCAGATATTTGAAGAAATGGCCGAAGGAGAGGCCGCCCTCTCTTCATCCAAGGCATATCAGAAGCAACCCCAGATCCTCCAGAAGCAAGTACACATGGCAGCGTCCAAGGAAGCAGAGAGAGATGAGAGCTCTAACCTCAGTATCATCGGGGGCCATCTCTCGAAAGTTGATATCATCGAAAAGCGATCACAAGACCTGGAGAAACTCACTGTGATCGAGAAGAGGACCCAGAATTTAGATAAGTTTGATCAAATCAATAAGTACCTTGAACTGTTGGTGGGCACCATCAACTCTGTTCAGTCGGCTACACCATCGGAAGCTCCCGCTGAGAAGAAGGACGAGTAGCAACCGCAGCATCAGCCTCAGCCGAGCCAGCAGCCACCGACAGTCCAGCACGTGTACTACGTGCAGGCGCCCGACCAGGGCCAGCCGCAGCAGCAGATGGTCGTGTACCAGCCAGAGTTCCTTTCCGGACCTGATCCAGTCTTCCCACCACCACCCCAGATTCAGGAAGTGAACGGGGTATGGAGCAATGATGCACAGCCGACCCGTCCTCAGGGACAACCCCAGGGTCAGCAATTTGCCAATCGGTAATACCACCAACCTCAGGGTGGTCGTTTTGGACAATCCTCTCAGCAGCACCAGTACTATCAGCAACCTCCCCAGTTTGCAAACCAATGGAGGCAGAATTTTCCATACCAGCAGCAGCCGCAGTACCGTCATCCACAGCCGTTTCACCAGTATGCGGCCGTCCCGCCTCAACAATATCAGCAGTATCCTCCTTCCTCATACCAACAACTTCAACTTCCTGCACCACCGCAGCACCACCAGCAACAACCTCCACACCCATCCAACCAACAGCAGCGTGGTCTGCACGCTGAACCTACTGAAGTACCCCCTGTAAACCCCACCATGGATTGTCTGGCCCAACTTGTCAAAGGGCTAGCGGATATGACCAAGCGGCTTGATGACCTGACCGCCACCCGAACTACCATTCCGGCTCAGGTCGAAACCAACCCCAATATTTTCAAGAAGAAAGAGCAGGTAGATTGTGATGTCCTGTCCGAGTCTGATAATGATATTACTGTTTATTCTAATGTTGTTACTCTCAGGAGCGGTAGGGCCTTGCCTTCGCCTGCTACCAGAAGTGGGGTGAATAAAGAAACAGGTGGATCGTCATCTTCCGCATCAGCCGTGCCAGCTCCAGGGGCAGGTGAGGAGGAAGAAGAAGGAGAAGCCAGTCCAGCGTCGTGCATTTCCAGCAGCAGCCTCAGCCAAAAATACAAAAAAATCAGCAAAAGCAAAAACAACAAAAAGAAGCTTGTAGCCGAAGCGAAGCGGCGCCAGCATTGGAGGAGCCGCCAGCAGCAGCCGATCCCTCGCCAGCCGATGGAGCAGACGCTACTCTTTTTGATCGCCCTACAGCACCAGCATGTTCAGAAACAGTTTGTACTCCTTATTGTAGTCCGGATGTACAACATTCTATGGGCGATGATTTTGATGTAAATAAGAACTCTGATTTTTCTGCTAGTGATGTACATATTCCTTTTCCTCATGCAATACAAAAATCCAAAAAAATTGCAAAACGAAAAAAGTCATTGTCTGATCCAGGTATTGTGGAAATATTAGATAAGTTGACTGTTGAGATTCCTTTGTTGAAGGTCGTGGAGTACATGCCAGCTGTAAAGAAAGGACTAAAGGAGGTATGTACCAGCAAGCGTCGCCCATCAAGAAAGAACAGACGCCAGCAAGTTGAGAAGCGTGTCCTCACCTTGGCCACGGTAGCAGCTATCAGTAACATCCCGTAGAAAAAGCAAGACACAGGAGCAACTCTGATCAGTTGTGAGATTTTTGACCAGGTCTTCGAGTGCACTCTTCTTGACAGCGGATCTTCCATCAACCTTCTGCCCTCATCCATAATGCAAGAATTCGGGCTGGGTCCGCTCAAGCAGACACGCATGATCCTTCAGTTCATTGACCGATCCGTCAAGCAGCCCCGAGGTCTTTTGGAAGACGTCGTAGTTAAAGTGCAGGAGATGCAATTCCCAGCTGATTTTGTTGTCCTTGATATGGACTCGCCTGCACCCCTGCTCAGACCCCTATCATCCTTGGCCGACCATCTCTCCGTACTTCAGGTGTTGTGGTTGATTACGGGTCTAGCAAGATTACTTTTAGCTCGAACACCCATCAAATCACGATAAACATGAACAGAGAACCAAACGCCACGACTGATGAGAGCCAGGCAGCTTGCGAAGCAGACTGCGACTTTATTGCAGAGATCAGAGATTCATTCTTATCATTGGACGATCCTTGGACCCGAGAAATCCTCACACTCGAGGAGGACTTGGAAAGCACAGTCACCCTTTGCTCCGGTGATTCTTGGGAGACAGATTCTCAGATGCAGGTGCATCTCTTTGAGCATTCACTCCAGACCGAACACGATCAGCTTAGCACAGAATCGTTCGGCACTTTACTGGGATCTCGGCAGAATGTTGAGGATGGTAGCAGCTGCAAGGAAATACTTCCCACCACCAGCATAGTCTCTGAAGTGACAGATAAAGTGGACCGGTCAAAACCAGAACTCAAGTCACTTCCTGCAGGCCTGAAGTATGCTTTCCTTGCGGGTGAAGAACAAATGTATCTGGTCATCATCAGCAACAGGCTGAATCCGGATCAGGAATCTCGTCTTCTCGAGGTTCTAAAAAATAACCGCAAGGCACTTGGTTGGAACGTATCAGATCTCCGAGGGATAAATCCAGCCTTGTGTTCACACCACATCTATCTAGAAGAAGATGCCAAGCCATCCCGCGAATTCCAACGAAGGCTGAACCCTAACCTTCAGGACGCTGTCATGAAGGAGATAACAAAATGGTGTGACGCAGGCTTCATCTATCCCATCTCCGACTCAAAATGGGTAAGCCCACTGCATGTAGTTCCAAAGAAATCCGCGCTCACTGTGGTTACAAATGACAAAGGAGAGGAAATTTCTACTCGGGTACCAACATCCTGGCGGGTGTGTGTTGACTACCGCCGCCTCAATGCAGCAACCAAGAAGGACCACTTTTCCTTGCCCTTCATTGATCAAGTGCTGGAAAGATTAGCAGGCAAGGAGTTCTTCTGCTTTCTGGATGGGTGCTCCGGGTACAACCAAGTGGCGATCGCCCCTTAGGATCAAGAGAAAACTACCTTCACTTGCATGTTCGGCACCTATGCCTTTAAAAGAATACCCTTTGGTTTGTGCAATGCACCTACAACCTTCCAAAGATGCATGTTAGCAGTCTTCGCCGAGATGGTAGGCAGTTTTCTCGAGGTGTTCATGGATGACTTCTCTGTCTATGGTGATAATTTCGATTCTTGTCTTGAGCACCTAGACAGAGTACTTCAGAAGTGTCGTGAAGTCAATTTAGTGCTTTCATGAGAAAAGAGCCACTTTATGGTCACTGAAGGCATTGTGCTGGGCCACGTCGTTTCCAAACGTGGCATGGAAGTCGACCTGGCAAAGGTGGATGTCATTTAAAATCTTCATCCACCTCAATCAGTGAAGAATGTGAGGTCATTCCTGGGGCATGTGGGATTTTACAGGTGATTCATCAAGTATTTCAGCCGCATTGCCCGACCTCTGACAGAACTTTTGTGCAAGGAGACTGAGTTCATTGTTGATCAGCCGATTCTCCTTGCTTTCAACCAGCTGAAGGAGCTCATCACTCAGGCTCCAATTTTACAGCCGCCCGACTGGACTCTTCCCTTTGAGATAATGACCGATGCGTCAGATTTTGCAGTTGGGGCGGTTCTTGGGCAAAGGAAAGACAAAGCGCCCTATGTCATTCACTATGCCAGCAGAACATTAGACGAAGCACAGAGAAATTATACAGTGACAGAGAAAGAATTGCTGGCTGTGGTTTTTGCCCTCGAGAAGTTCAGATCCTATTTGTTGGGATCAAAAGTCACAATTTTCACAGACCACTCTGCTATCCGGTACCTACAACAGAAGAAGAATGCCAAGCCAAGACTGATTTGTTGGATCCTTCTCCTCCAGGAATTCGATTTGGAAATCAAGGACAAGCCTGGAGTTCAAAATGTGGTAGCAGACCATCTCTCCAGAATAAAGCAGCATGAGTCCCCTCTGAATAGTGCATCCATCACAGAAACCTTCCCTGACGAAGCTATCTTAGCAGTGGATTCTCTTCCTTGGTATGCAGATGTAGTCAACTACCTCGCCTCTGGGGTAACACCAGCGGATTGGACGAAAAATCATAAGAACAAATTCATGTCGACCATCCGATTCTACCAATGGGAGGATCCTCTTTTATTCAGGGAAGGAGCGGATTGCATTTGGCGCAGGTGCATCACTCAGACGGAGCAATCTAGTGTCCTCGAGCATTGTCACTCGCTCGAATCTGGTGGACACCATTCTGGAGATCGGACGACAGCAAAAGTACTTCAGTGTGGTTTCTGGTGGCCCACTTTATTCAAGGATGCGGCTTAATTTGTCAAGCGATGTACAGACTGTGAGCGAATGAAAGGAACACTTACTACCAAAGATTCAATGCCCCTGAAAATCATTCAGATAGCAGACGTTTTCGATGCATGGGGCATTGACTTCATGGGACCTTTTCCTAACAGTCAAGGTTTTGAGCACATCCTTCTTGCCGTCGATTACGTGAGTCGTTGGGTTGAAGCTATCCCTGCTCGAGCTGCCGACAGCCGAACAGTATGCCAGTTCCTGAAGAAGAACATCATTTCGCGGTTCAGGATACCGAAAATCCTCATATCAGACGGGGGTAGACACTTCATTAACAAAGAGGTCAAGAAGTTAACGAAGGAGTACGGCATCGATCATCGTGTCGCGTCTCCTTACCATCCTCAGACCAATGGCATGGCGGAGCTATCAAACAGAGAAATCAAGACTATCCTGCAGAAACTTGTTAGGCCAAACAGAAAGGACTGGTCTCAACTCTTGGACTCGGTCCTATGGGCTTACTGAACCGCCTACAAGTCTCCCTTGGGCATGTCGCCCTATCGTCTTGTATATGGAAAACCGTGCCATCTACCCGTGGAATTAATTCACAAGTCTTTATGGGCACTTAACAGTTGTAATTTGGACTCACGCAAAAGTGGTCAGAAGAGAAAAGATGATATGAACAGGCTCTTGGAATTCCGAGACTATGCATACGATAACACATTGATGTACAAGGAGAAGGTGAAACGCTGGCATGACCGGCACATCAGACGAAAGACCTTCGATGTTGGACAGAAAGTGTGGTTATTTGATGCAAAGTTGCAGATATTCCCGGGTAATTTAAAGAGTAAGTGGACATGGCCATTTCAAGTTTGTAAAGTGCGTGACAATGGAAGTATTGCAATATCAGAATTGTCCCCTGACGCATAGCCCTTCGTCGTCAATGGCCAACTCCTGAAGCCTTACTTAGAACCAGATGCATTCTTGGCCGTTGTTGATTCTATCCAGCTCGTGCAACATGATGACATCTCCACAACTGCTACAGCATCCGAAGATTCAGATGATGTACTCCAACCACTGTTTAGTTGATTTTCTTCTTTTCTTCTTTTCTTCTTTTCCTTTTCTATTTTCTTTTTCTATCTAAAAGGTGCCACCCTTGTAGACAGTTTTCTATACTAAGGACGTACTTTGTCCTAAGTATAGGGGGGATGTGCACCCCGAGTTTTCATTTCATCCCGATCCTTTCCATTGTCTCCTCTTCTTGTCTATACTTAGGAGTATCGTGTCATAAGTATAGGGGGAGACAATCTGAGTACGATCTGTGTATTCCCACCCTTGACCATCCCTGCTTTTTGTACAGTCTGCTATACTTAGTATTACTTGATCCTAAGTATAGGGGGGACGGTCCACTTCTCATTCATTCATTTCATTCATCTAGATTCTTTAGATCTGTCTAAACTCAGTACGAGTTATGTCTTTGCTTTTCCTTTCGACCTATGAGGACATAGCTCAAGCTAAGTATAGGGGGGTCGTATATACCATGTATATACTATAAGCCATAACTCATACTGAAAAATAAAATATCACCCCAATATAAAATATAATGTAAAAAGTACTCCTATAATAATAAAAGATGATTGTGAGCTCCTCAGGCTCTTTGTATTTGTATTGATTATTAAGTCAGGAAAAGTGTTTTGTGAAAGAAAGATTTCTTTGAAAAATCTTGTGAAAATTGTTTGAAAATAGTGTGTACAAGTATTCAACCTTTGAAAAATCAGTTTTGTGTGTAAAATTTATTTTCTTTGAGTGAAATCAATATGTGAGAAAATCAGTGTGCAAATGATTGTAAAAATTTGATTGTCAAAATTGTTTTGAAAAACCTATATATGATGTGCAAAACCTTTGTAAAATCATTTTCAAAGACGTGTACATGTTTGCAAAATTATTTTGGACAAGAGTTCTCAAAAATCTTTTGAAAAGGATTCTTGAATAAGTCTGAGGAGTCTACACAAAAATCTCTCATTCGTAAATAAGGAATAATCACAAATAAAACTTATAAAAACCATATTGTATAACAAATACAGATTTTCTTCTTTTGTATATACTGATTAATAAATCAGGGTAGATACGTATACAGTATGATTTGAAAAATAGTGTGAACTGTTTGGAAAATTTGCTGTGAAATGTTTTCAACCTGTGTAAAATTGTTTGGATTGCAAAACTTTTCTTCGTGTGAAATAAAGGATTTGAAAAACCTATGTGCAAAAGTTTCGAAAAATGTTTGTCAAAATTATTGTGAAAAATGTATATATAGTGTGAAAAAGCTTTGCAAAAATAGTTTTCAAATGTGTGTAAATGATTGCAAAAATTATTGTGTACTATAGTCTGCAAAAATTATTTTCAAACTAGATCTAAGAGATAAAAAGCATTATTAAAATACTTGTAACTGGTAAATAAAACACATAAAATTCTTTTTGGACATCCTAAATAAACTATTTCATTAAAACTTGTAAAGTCTTTATAAAGCCAGACATTTTGTAAATAAAGCGGCCCGCCCGTGTAAATAATTGTGTATACCTTTGTATGTGTCAAGCTTTCTATTTGCAAAAATTCTTTGTGTAAAAAGATTCTTTGATTCTTATAAAATCTTTGTGAAAAATTGCATCATTCATTGTGCATAGCATAAGCATACCATTCATATTCTTTTTGAGTGAGCTTGATGATTGAATCGGTCCAATAAAGTCTCAAATTGGAGCTTTGTTAGACCTTATCGCACCTAACTGCACTGGAACCTTACAGGAACTAGGTTTAAGGTACTTCAGGTCTATACAGACTTAATTCTTTGAGAAATCAGGGCTGGATTCAAGTCACCTCAACTGACTAACTAGAACTTTTCGAGACACACGCATGACTCTTGCCGACCGTGACCTAACTTGGACACTTGCACCTTTCACCTGGCTTGACTCAGTTGGAGTGGTGAGGGGGTTGGATTTGCCAGTCTGAGACGCGCACGGGTGGAAACATTCGTCCTCGTCTAGGGAGGGAAGTGCACCCCAACCTGGTCCAATAGCAATGAGGTCTAAAGACAGGAGATTGTGGGTTGCGATAAAGCTTCAAAAGAGGGATAGTCTACTGGCTCAAGAGGAAAAACTCCTTATGCAAATACTGCTGTGCATAGTATTGTGAAAAAAATGGCCAGGCCTGTACAAAAATAAAATGCCTGCAAAGTATGTACATATGTTGTAAAGCCAATAAGCAAGCTTGAGTTCCAAAGTCAAATATGTGAGCCTGCAGCTGGATGACTTGACTACACTGGTCTTGCATCGCAGGATAGGTAGCTACACTGGCTACCGTCCATTCTTCTCTTCACCCCCTCCTCTTGAGCTGGTTGCCACTTGAACTTAGAAGGGAATACCCTACTCCTCGAGGAAAGAGCTGTTGGATTAGGGAATCATTGGGTTGTCATTCTGGAGAAGTCAGTTCCTTTATCATTTCAGTTGGAGAGAGCCACTATTACTTACACTGTACAAGTCAGCTTCATAGTTATAAGGGTTTGCGTATGATATAGACCAGTTCTGACCAGGCTATTGAGGTGGGTTGAACCGAGTTCTGTGACTATCGAAGGCTGTTGTATTTTAGAGCTGGTTCCCGACTAGGTTCCACACACATCTACACCCAAGGTCTGACAGGAGCTCCAAATACAAATTTTATAAAGACATGCATTGCACTGAAAGCACCCTATTCACTCTATCCTTCTTTAATTGTCCTTTTTCTTTTCTTTATTCTTTGTGTACTTATTGCATAAGTGTTTGCTAGGGACTAGCAAAGGCAAGTATAGGGGGGTGATGAATCTCCATTTCATCACCTTTATTCTATCATTTTGGCCTCAAAAACCCCAACAAATGCATGTAAATAGCATCAAATTGTACATAATAGCATTCATCATCCATTATATTAATTATACATTAAATAATGTGTTTAATGCCAAAATTATAGAATAAAGAGAAGAAAAGAAAAAGGAATAAAATATTGAAGATATTTTATGACCCAAACCCCGAGACCAAGGCCAGCATGGAATTAGTCGACAAGGAATAAAGTAGGGGGAGATAAGGGCCAGTGTACAATAAATACCTCATTTATTCATGCATTTATTTATGCAATTTTGACACCTATTTTGTACATAATTATTTATTCATCAAATAAAGAAACTTTGTTCATGAAAGTTGTAGATAATAATGTAAATAAAAATACAAAATTGAGTTTGTGTAAAAATAATACTCAGTGTACATTTTATACACAGAATAAAAAGCCAAAATCTCAACTTCACAGACTCATATCTTGCAAATAAAAACTCCAAATCACCCAAACTTACCTTTAATTGTATATAGCTTTCCAAGAACTATTTAAAAAAATTAGTTTCATAATTTTTGGAGTCCATCTACAAAAGTTAGGTTTTTGGCCCCCATTGGGCAGCCTGCCTGATTAAAATATTCAATATATACTAAAATTAGACTAAAACTAAAAAGGATTAATAAAATAAAATAAGCCTATGCAAGTTGGTAGGCAAAATACCTATGACCAAGGATGAATATAAATAAAAGGGGAAAACACTCTTTAATTTTTCTCTTCTTTTATATTTTTATAATAATGTAAATAATACATATAACCTATTAAAAATGCAAATCCAAAATAAAAATCAAGAAAATACATTAAATAAATTAAGTACACAAAATACATAGGTAAAATACCAAGAAGAATACCTACACATACATATACCTATTTATTTAAAAATGAAAATAAACTCATAAAAATTAAATAAAAATACCTTTATACTCAAAAAATAAATTATAAATTTATAAAATAAGCTAATAAAATAATAAAATAAAATAAACAAATAAAAAATTAAAAGATACAAAATACATGTAAATACACACATATACACTTTATTAAAATAAAACTATAATAAAACACTTCAAAAAATTCAATAAAAATCGTAAATAAATACTACATGAAATAATACACGTTTTTTATTTTTTAAGAAAATTCTAATAAAATCATTTACTAGGTTAAATAAATCAATTTCTAATAAGATTTCCTATTTTGGCGTCTAGCGGTCGACGTGGACCAATGGGGCGCCAGCCCTTGTTGACCGCCCGGTCAACTGTCCCATCCGGGACCTGGCGCCTCTGAACTGTCAACTCCCTGGATTTCTTCCCTTTTTTACGGCCATCCCGTCCATCGATCGAGCTCGCTTCCTTCACAAGAATTGATCTCTGATCATCACTGATACCCGCCGATAACTTGGATCAACCCGATACTCATTGGATTAAGCAATAATCGCCAGTCAATAAGGCTCCAGGCCATTGTCTATAAATAAGAAGCTCCGCTCCTTTCCTCAAATTTGGCCAATTTTAATCCATCCAAAAGCCCTGATTTCGTTCCTGGGACGTTCCTCGTGACAGGGGGAGTGATCCAGCACCTCGAATCGGCCGGAGGAAGGACGATTTTGTCGCGGCGGAGCTCCGGCATCCGTCCTGCTCCCTGGTGGCCCCCAGGTATAAGAGCTGATCCTTTATCGCTTTTTAGTTAGTTTTTAATGTTAGCTTTTAATTCCAGTTGTTAGTTTAGTGTTTAGTTAATCAGTGTAGCTTAGAATCCAAAATTCAAAGTTCGTCGGAGCTCAGCTCCGGCGACTTCTTCACGGTGACCTCGACTGTATCCGACCGCCTTTCACCTCCCATTTCATTCCCCATCATTTTCTCCATCGATCGCACACTTTTGTTCAACCCAGGACCTCTGGTCTTGGCGAATCGGAGCTCCACCTCTGCCTTTCGCCGGAGCTCCTCCGCCACACCTCATCTTGCTGTAGAGCTTCAAAACCCGAGGTCGAGGAGGTAGCCCTCGCTCCCCCGGTTCTTCCTATGCAAGTCCAACGGAGAAAGAAGAGGTTCCTGGAGGTCTGATTCTTCATCGACCTCGTTCGAGTCCTTCAGACCTCCAGGAGCCATGGCGAGACCTTCAGAAGATGCGGAAGACCTCCATCTACGTGTTGAGCACTTCAGATGCGAGGGAGATGCCCGGAGAAGCTTACGTTGCACGATCGAAGCTCGCCGGGGGTGAGCTTCTTCCCTGTTCTTCCTAGGACCTCCAGCACCGTCAGATCAGGAGGCTCGGCCCAGATCGCACGAGGACCGTCAGATGAAGCCCCGCACTCACCGTCCGATCAGCGAGGCTGATCTAATCTCAGCCCTCATCTGCGAACCGTTATCGGCCGACGGATGCGCGACGCGTGTCAAGTGGACGAAGGTCAACCATCGGATCAAGCGCCTGTTGGGGGAAAATTTCAAACATCTCCCCCCGCTTTTTGTATTTATAGTTTAATGCCAAAAATAAAATGCCCCGTTGTAAATAAAATGTAAAAATTGCAGTCCGTCCCCTGGAGTTTATGTATTTACATTTTAGTCCCTCCGCGCCTTACGTGCAGCACCCACGTGAGGCGCGTGATTTTTGCACCTAAACCCCACCAGGTTTTATTAATTGTTAAATGGCTCCGAAAATAAAAGTAAATGTTTATTTTTGTTGTATTTTTTTCATGGATGCCCCCGAGAAAGATTTTAATTGCAAAAATGCCCCTGCCAGGCCATATATTTTTGTATGCTTTGTCCATTTATTTTGTGCATGATAACGTAAAAAATTTTGCAAAAAATGGATATAAGCTCCTGTTAGTGTACCCTTGCACGCTATATTTTTAGTTTTTAACTTTGTTGCATTTTTGCATTTATTAAAAATAAAAAACATGCCTTTCAATTACTGTCTAGCTTATAAAGTACCAAAAAAATATTAAAAGACCTCGAAAAATTCCAAAAAAAATCTCTAGTGTGTATTTTGACCTATTTTAGTGCCAGTTCAAAAATCCCTAAAAATCTCAAAAGGAAAACCTTAAAAATTCAAAAATACAAAAAACTTCAAAAAAATATATAAAATCAAAGAAAAATCAGAAAAATATAAACTCAGCTCCTATTTCTTCTATATTTTATTATCTGTATCTGAAAAATAGAGTGGAAAAAATTTGTGGCTGTTTTCTATTTTTGATTCCTATTTTACTTACAGCCAGTACCTATTTCACTGTTTTCCTCTATTTCAGCTTTTAAAAATACCAAAAACAATTTGAGAAATACCCAAAAATCACCAAAAAAGTAAAAAATTATGAAAACCCCAAAAAGATTTTATTTCTATATTTTTGAGTGTTTTTATATATTTTTTATAAATATTGTATCACTTCTCTCTCCCCTTTATATATATCCCCCTATTCTAAAGGAAATAAAAAAATATAAAAATAAATATATAATCCTAAAATTAAACAAAAAAATTATTATTATTATTTATACATATATATATATATCTAATGTATGTATTATATGCTATGTACTCACTCTCTATGGGTATACATATATATTTATATATTTATATTCTATAAATTATATATATTACCTAATTATATTATTAAAGTAAAAATTAAAAAAATATATATAAAAGATAAAAACCCACAAAAATAGGCTTCACACATGGATGACTCTGTGGTATATGTATATCATAGGTATATTACCTAATTAGTCACTGTACATTTTGTGGTAGAGTAATAAATATTAATTCACATTTTTTGGGACTCAATTGTTTTATTCTTTTATTGTGGGTTAATTGCTGACTAACACCGATATTCTGCGAGCGGTCGCCTCAGCGACACTTTATACATATTATTCATGGTGACCCTTGGAGAATTATCCGTGTTATCACTCACCCCCACCCCCCCCCTCGTATATTTCATTCTCTCTCTCTCTCTCTATGTGTGTGTGCGTGTATCTATTCTTCACGAACCCCCTCCCCCTCACCCTTGTACCATAGAACCCCCCCTAACATAGACCTTACTTAGGCTATTTGTAGCCTAAGTATAGGGGGGACCTGCCTATTCATCCCTTCCTCGTTCAGTCTTCTTGTGCTTAAGTCAAATTTGGCCTAAGTATAGGGGGACCCTCCTCCTCAGTTCCGCTATATCACCCTGTACTTGAACCGAGCCTTGGCTTCATGGCACTTGTGCTATGAGGACATAGCAAATTTTAAGTATAGGGGGGTATACCGTATATTATTGTATATTACTTTAGCCTTAGCTCGCGTTTTGAAAACTTTTTTTAAAAAAAAAATCGGGCTAGGTTTTTGGTAACCTTGGGAACTGAGTAAAAACCTGTAAAAATTAAAAATTGAGGGATTAATTTTTGTAAATATTCCTGTATAAAAAATTGAAAAATTAAAAATCTTTCTTGGAGGTTGATTCTGACTACTAGGTTTAGTAGGCATTTTCAGTGAGGGAACCTCGGTCTCCCTTAGCAGAGTGGGTGGTTTAGAGGACATCGCATACAGCCCCGTCCTCAAGTACATGGGCCTCGGCCCGTACTTACATCCATACTTGCTGAAAGTGTATACTTTTATTTAAGCCTGCGCAAGTCATTGTCTCTCCGAAGAAATTAAAAAAATATAAAATTAAAACCCATAAAAATCTGTAAAAGATAAAAAAATCACACAAAAATTCACTAATACTTGGAGTTGGTGTATTCCTGACACATTCACACTCACGCAAGGCTTGAGGATTTTGAGGACACTGGATCTCTGGGATCTTGAGAGTCTGAGTTAACATGCCTTAGTCATTAGGGTTTTCATGACTTAAATATCCACACTCTTCTGGTTTGAAAGATTTGAGTGCTATATTGCACTCTTCATCTCTACGTTCAAGAAAATATGACCAGCACAGTCACTTCCACAACTGCATGATTGATGAGCTGAGTTGGGATATCACTTGAGGAACTAGGACCATGGATTTAAGTTTAGACCTGATCTAATGATATTCGAGGATGGTATAAAGTTAATGAAGGCTTCAGAAAACCTGAGTGTCAGCAAAACCCTAGCCAGTATGTGAACAAGATTCATATGCTATCTCTTTGATATTTACCTAAAAGTGGCAGGGTGTGATGAAACTTAAAAGGAATTTGTTGATCAGTGTGCGCCAATCTCTTGGTAAAAGCAGTGGAGCTAGCCAACAAAAGAAATGAAAAGTCAAAGAAAAGCTCTAAATCCAAAGACAAATTCCAAATGAGCTTCCACCAATGGCGAGCGCTCCCAAACATTTTCAAAGTGTCCACTTGGACCAAGCGCTAATTAGGACCAAGGAGTCGGGATGACACCACAAAAAGGGCCATGCATCGTAAGCGATACAAGTCTGGGTGTCGAAGGTATCTTAGATACTCAGAAAAGACACACCCCGGTGTACTCCCAGAAAAACAAGTGCAGACGACTCCAACTCTCTTGACGGACACATTGATCAACAAAATCATAATATACATGTGTTGAGTAAAAGGCACTCGAGAGGCCCCTTGTTCCAATGTGAGGGTGAGAAAATTAGACACAATCCCAGTACCTCCATCATCTGGCCGTCCATCAACATTTCAAAGTCTGACAAACTAATGAGACGGTGGACTAAAGCAAGAGTAAACTTATTCCCTAGTATTGAGGATTAGGTCTAGAGGAGAGTCTTTGGGACTGGAACTTTGGGTGATGCATCGACTCGGCTCTCATGAAATGCAGTACACTAAATGTCATATCCTTATATTATATGTACAAAAAGAGAGTCTGATAATCAGAGAAGTTGGATTCCTTCTGACTAAGGCTTGGATAAAACCTGGAATTTTAGGATCACCTAGGTCAAGAGTCTTTGAAAGATCAAGCCTTGAATTTTTCACGTGCACTGTCAGGAATTAATCCGACTCCTTCATTCTTTAGATGCTCGAGGACGAGCATAGTTTAAGTATAGGGGTATGATGAATCTCGTATTCATCATGCTAAAAGCCACTTATTAAAATCCCTGCTTAAACAAGCCAATAAAAATACCCTCTAATTCTTTGTTTTTATCATGTATTTACCAGTTAATTATTGTATTTAATTTCCTCTAATTTTCTTGTACTTATTTTAGCCTCAAAAACTCCTAAAAATTAGGTAGATAACTTGTCTATAAATCATTGACCCTTAAAAAGATAAAAAAAATACAAAAAAAATCTCAAAACCGCAAACTTAGTGTTTTTATCCCCTTAAAAATACCCCCCAAAAATAGCTTTTGTACAGATGACCTCTTTTGGCTTTTTGACCAACATGAAAGTTGTAGATCTCATCAAGACGAGCAACTTTCATGTTTTGACTTTTTCCAAATTCGGCCTCTAACTATTTCTTTTCTAATTTTCTTTGTATTTTTCTCTGAATTTTCTCATTGGGCCACGTGGCGCTCTCTGGAGCCGCCACGTGGCCTGCTTCATCTCACGCCACCTGGCGCCCTTCCTGGACCGTTGGATCGGCTCCGCATCGCCTCCATCCCCGCCGTCCAACCCTGCCTCGTTCACAGCCGTTGGATCTGATCTTCAGATCAGATCTCAACCGCACACTAGCGCCTAAACCACAACCCTCTGATCGACCTCTCATCCAACGTACCTCCTCGCGCCACGTCTTCTCTCCTCCACAACCACCCGATTCCTCTGTCATCCTACGGTTGACAAGGCTCCATGTCACCCTTCAATCTCCACCCTACGATCTTTACCTTCGATCCATCTAAACCGCTCATCGTCACCTAAATCCCAACCGTAGGATCAGATCTCTAGATCTGATCCTCGCCGACCTCTCGCGCCCGCATCCTAGCCGTTGGATCGCTAGATCCAACGGTCAGGAAGTCATCTTCCACCTTGCGAAACCCCCTCGCCCAGGCGTTATGCCTCGTCGAACCTCCTCGCCCTTCCTTTTTTGGCCAGTGTTTCAGCCACCTCCCCCACCACCTAACGACCTCTCCGCATAGACCACTCCTCCCTCTCCCTCGTGTAACCCCCCTCGACCTTCACCATTAACCCCATCGCCATTAAAACACCTCTTGAAACCCCCTTCTCCGCCCTGTAACCGTCGGTGACCGCCGCCTATTTAAACCCTCCCCCGCCACCATATAGCCTGGTCCACCATTATTGGCTCTATCCTTAGCCTCCTCCGCCCTTCGGTGACAGCGGAGGGGCGGAATGTCGAAGCCACGATTGGATTTTGTCGGTGTCGACCTGCGACGGTGCTCCGCCGCGTTATGGTGATCTCCGATTACCAACCGAGCTCCGAGGAAGCAGCTGGCCTCGCGGGCGACGACCGGAGGCTCCCATGGAGCCTCAGCCCAAGCTCCTCCCCTCCGCCAACTCCTTGCTCCGGCGAGGAGACTTCTTCCTTATTTTCTCCTATTTATACCTCCGTCTGCAAATATCCTCACCTCCATCCGACCAGCTCATCAGCTTCTCCCAACCACCCCGACCTTCGCCGACCACCCCTCCCCTTCTCCAGACCCCCAACCGCTCCAACCCATCTCCTCCTCCACCTCGCCGGAGGAGGAGCCTTGGCCTCCACTTCCGACCACCCTTAGACCACCACTCACCTCATAAACACTCAAGCACCTTCTGCACGCACGCTTCGGCTATCTAACCTTGCAGGAACTTCAATGATCGGAGCTTGCAAATCGTCTCCGGCCATCAGCTCCGCCACCGGTGGCTCTGCATCGACTGACTGATCTAATCACCTCCGGAGGTCCGCAACATCTCCATCTCCTTCGCGAGGGCCTCAGCTTCCTTCTCCGATCTTCGGAGGACCTCGCGAAGACTGGCGGAGCTCTAGGGAGCTCACCGGAGCCCAGCCTCCTCCAGTGAGCCGCGGCGGAGAGACAAGTTACAGATACCGTCCGATCTCCAGGATCGGACGGGTATGATGAAGACGCATGGCATCCGAGTCTCTATTCCATGCCTACAGGTTCGGGTACTACCGAGCCTCGCCCTGAACCTCCAGTTGATGCCACGTGGTCCCGAGGCTGAGTCGCCTCCCGAACCTGGGTCCTCACGTGCACCGCACGTGAGGCCTGGGTAAATTACAGAGAAGACCCCAGAAGAATATATATTTGCATCTTGGTTCCCAGGCACGTGCCTCACGTGCGTACCTGGGTAATTTACAGGAAGGCCCTCGAAGGTTTTCAAAATTACAAAAAGGCCCCTGCGCGCAAATGGTGAAATTGCAACTGGGCCCAGGCAGTTTTTACTATTTGCATTTTGGTCCCTCCAGGCCCCCAAATTAAAAATATATGTACCTGATTAGCTTTGCATATACAAATCAACGACCTTGAATGTGCAGACTAATAGGTATCCAGTCAATCGCACAGGGATACGGTAAATCTCCCCGATGGAATCCACGGCAAACATGTGGGTGATGGGCACACAGATGAGAGGTGACACCATTGCATGCCTTTCTTGACGCGGAGCATGGAAATTTTATTCTGCAGGGGAGACTTGTCGTTTGCAGCTCCACAAATCCACAGCAAAACCATGAAGCGGATTGACCAACAGACGTGCGGAACCCCGATCCCAAAGAATCGTCTCCAAATAAAGGGAAACGAGTGTCGGCAATTATTTCAGCAGCGGAAGCGGATCCAACACCCATGAAGCAATCGAGTACCCGTCTAAAGAATCGTCTCCAAATCCACAGAAAAACCATGAAGCGGATTGATCGACCGACGTGCGGAACCCTAATCCCAAAGAAATCAAGCCGGGGAGGGGAAGAATCACAAGGTCTCACCTTTTCGCAACAGAGCGGGAGAGGAGTCGGGGCAAATTTGAGAACGCCGTCGGCGAGAGGTAGGGGGACGTAGCTCGTCGGGGCTAATGCTCTTGCAGAGCTCCTTCCCGTCCAACAAGACCTGCAGGAACTGCTGGACCTTGGGGATGCTTCTGCCTCAGATCGCTGTTGTCCTAAATAAAATGGCTCTCTTGTTGCCGTGCCAGTGGTGTTTTATGTGATGGGAGTGCCGTTAGTTTTAGGCTAACGGTCCTTTTTTTATTTGAAATTGCTGTGATGGGATCATTCTAAATTTGAAATCACAGGTAGCAATTATCCACCGTAAGAAAATAATTTAATTAATATATCCACTACACCAAAACATATTTAGAAGTGATATTTTTTAATTCTCATTAAACCATCTCATGCTAGATATACAGAGAGATGAAATTATTCGTTACAAATTATTTTTATTATTGAAAATAGCAAAGTATGCAATATCGGTTGGTATTGCGATGCATATAGCGTACTTCTCCAATGTTATTTTTCTAATACTTATTATTGATTAATAAATTTTTAGTTCAATAATTAACGACGATTAGTTATTTTTTTAAAAAAATAACAGTAGATAGATGTTTCTATATGTCGTCGCTAATGATATAGTAACATAAATGACATACACTGTTAATTTTAAATAAAAATTGCAATGAAAATGTAGCCAGTATAACTTATCAACAGATGATTTAATAATAATTTTAAAGAAAAATATCGTTATGACCTATTTTGTTGCAGTGGTTATTCCATTCGTGGTGGAATAAGGATTGAACAATGATTATTTAATAGTTGATTAAAAAGGAAATAAAAACACGAGGATATGCAGATCAACAACTGATTTGGACAATAGCCATTTGATTAGCATCTGAATTTTAATCTTTTTTTCAATTGAACTCCTCCAGGCCTTTGCAGTCGTCCCAATCCACAACAGATCTTACAGAGAGCTCCAACATTCATATAATGTCCACATTATATTGTAGAAAAATATTAAAATAAACAAATGATTAATGCATTCGATAAGCACCACTATTATGATGGCAATGAAGATGAACCGGCATGTTCCAGAAAATAACATTTTGTTATTTTAAAAATTATAGTGTTTCAGTACAAGTTCACTATAAACTTGTATCACAAACAACATCTCACATTTATACTTTCTCACCCCCATTCTCAAGAGGTTGATCAGATCCTCTGTCTCCAGTGCTCGAAGTGGCGGCGATCTACAGCGATTTCCGTCGTTGTTTTGTCGCCTCCATCGAGGAGATCCGTCACTAGTAGCCATCCATCCTTCACCGTTGAGGAAATCCACTGCCAATCGCAGCCATATCTCAAGGTACTCCGGCTCCATTTGTCTTGCCCTAGTCGTTGATAACCCTATGTGTTAAACACTAGTAACACTAGTTTTTTGTTGAGATCAGTCCCTTACCATGATCATTCCACAAATTCCCCTGCATTGAGCGGATTTGGTTATTAAGACCTTGCAAATGTAGGTTATTTGTAATAGTTTTGTAGGCACATCTATTTTTTAGATGCTTTTGCAATTGGTTGCTTTGAATGCTTAGCGTGGTTGGACTTTACATATTTGCCGGCATGCTTTGCGGTATCCTTTTTATTTTTAAATGTTCCCTCTCTTTATACATCATAATCAATTTACCTTTTTGTACAAAAATTCTTCTGGAGTTGGATGTGGATTTACTTGTCTGGAAAATCTCATGCTTAAATAAATAAAATGTTGATACTCAAACTACAATTTTTCACATACTGGACTTATATCTCCGTTTGAGTTTGCATAAGCTTGTACATAACCAATTTCATGGAGTATGCATGGGTATCCTAGGGGTTGGAGCAAGTACATCCCTTATTACTTGCAAATGTTAGTCAATCATGGGTATCCTAGTGGTTGGATTAGTGATGAATGCAGATAAAGGGTGAAACTGAAACTATTTCCATACCCGACCTTTCGTGCTCACACCATTTTGAGTCTGACGACTAAAGAGATGGCATATTGAGGCAAACGGGCCCTGAAACTATAGTTGAGAATAAGACCTTTAACCGAGCCTCGTGTACTTTGATCTTAGGCGAAATACTAAATATGCACGAAAAAATGTAAATCAACACCTGAACTCATACCCATACCATGGAGAGTTTGAGATCCTTCTGAGAAAATATCAGTCGATACTCAACTTTGATGAGTTGACGAAATGATAAACCTGTTGAATAAGCCTTACTCTCACTTACACTATCAAGAATTCATCCAAAAATATATTTCTCTTTTTCTCATTTATTCTTTGAATAAGTGTCTATTAAGGAACTAACAAAATGTAAATATACGGGTTGTTAATTTATGAATGCAGGAGGAGAGAGAAGAGTAAAATCTAGTGGTCCAGATTCACTGCTCTCACACTTTCACAGTTTTTGGCTCTCACATGATCAACCATATATTTATAGATTCAATGGGGTTGTCTCCGTCCTATTTTCTGTGTTTTTTTATTTTTTTATATCACCATGCATATTCATCTATATATCCATCTTATATATCATTCTAATTTCGTCAGAAAAAAAGACTCATATGCCCTCCGTCCAAAACATATTGATTGCAACAATTTTAAGATTGTTAAAATTACATGTTCTTGATTGATGACATAGGAGTCTGTTTTCAACGAAATTGGAGTGACATATTAGATGGATATGTGATGAATATATATAGTATTATTTTTGAAAAATTATAAAAAATGCCAGAAAATGACGTGGGGGCAGCCCTATGTTTTCCTATATATTTATTGTTATAGTATAATTGATATGAATTTTATAGGAAACATATACTCTAAATAGAAAACAAGTTCTGATTCGAAGTTAGAAATTAATTTATTCATCCTTATCTTGAAGAAAATGCAGAGATGGGAGGGAAGAGACAACATAGTACCTTTTGGGAAGCCTACAGGAGAAGGATGGAGCAAATCTCAAAGCTGCAATTATTAATCCCTTATTTCCGTTCGATTTCTTAAGGGTGCGTTTGGTAGGGGTGTAAACGGATCGAACCTTAGCGAACCTATATTTTTTAGGTTTGGTTCGTTTATCTAATCGAGCCTAAACTTGTGTTCGGGTTCGGTTCGTTTATTTTCAAACCGAATCCGAATCGAACCTCTTTTTAAACGAATCGAACCTAAATGAATATCGAACTTAAGAATTCTCTAATAAGAGGGAGTGAAAAGAAAAGAAATGGAAATATATATGTGTATCTACAATTAGAATAAATATTCATTTAGTTTTTTATTTATCTAACTCATCTTCATCTTTTGAAAAAATTAGATTAATAGGAACTCGTCTCTTTGAAAAAAGTATAATTATAATATATTTTTACATCTATTCAGATGGGGATACGGAATAAGAATAATGTGGAGATATTCGATAAGTAATGTTTATTCTTGTTATGTTGATTTGAAGATAAAGAAGGGAAAAGTACTAGATACATAGATTATGAATGTTGTAAATACGATGTGACTATTTATTTTGGATAGTTTATACAGAGATAAAACCTACTTATCCCGTAAATATCTAGTTATCTCTAGACAAAATTCACTTACCCTCGGATAAAAACCACTCATCTTAAAATAAGACCCACTTCTACGGATAAGGATTTGTAAATATGTATATGTGTGTGTTTATCGAGCTTTTAACGAATCGAACCTGAGCGGACCTATGATTTTTAGGTTCTGTTCGTTTATTTAATCGAGCCTAAACTTGTGTTCAGGTTCGGTTCGTTTATTTCCGATCCGAATCTGAATCGAACTTTTAGCGAGCCGAACCTGAGCGAATATCGAACTTGAGAATTTTCTTACACCCCTAGCGTTTGGTATGCGAGTTAAGATGGATTAAACTAGTATGGGGTAACATATTTTTGTATTTTGGTGTTTGGATTGAGGGTTAAGTTGTGGGTGGGTTTGTTGTGATGTGATCGTATTGAAGTTTGGAAAAGTGAATAGTTATTGTGATGTAATTATATTGAAGTTTGAAAAAATGAGAATTGGAGTAGTTTATAATTTTTATATGATATGATTGTCTAATATATTATTTTTTGATGGTATTGATGAAAGAAAAAATAATTTATTTAATGTATTAGAAAAAGAGAAAGAGTAGGACCCACATGGAGTGAGAAAAAAATAAGTTAAGAGGGGTAAACCCTCTAGCCGAACATGGCCTAAAGGTGCAACTCTTAACTTTGGAGAGTCGTCGTTGTAGATTAATTGCATAGGGGACCGCACCGCTAATGCGAGGGGGTTGTTTCTTGTCGGGAGGTCGGTTGGGTGCGTCCGCGGGGTGAGTGGGGTGTGAAAGGGAGGGAGTGGATGGGAATTCCCAAATAAAAAAGAGGTTATTTTAGTCTGATCACATAATTTCATTACCGGTAGCCTCTTCTTCCATTTAAAAAAAAGAAGTTGAGATCCTTTTGGATACGTTTAAAAGATGAGGACCCGTAAAATTATTGGGATCATAGATGTAAATCAGCCTAATTTCTAATAAATACATAACACAAAATGATGACAACCCAATTATCTCAAGTGTAAATTTTAATGATGAATCCAGAAGATTCTATATGAATTCTAGATGATAACACATAAATCAAGGGGCAATTTCTGATTCTATATGAATTCTGAGCTATACAATTCTGAGCTATACAGGGTAGGGTTTCATTTAATTTCACTCTCCGAATTTGTATAGAACAACCACGCATCCGAATAGTCTAACTAAATAAAGACTACATCTGTAGATAAGTACATGTTGACCATAATACTATTTCTAATAATAATAAAGAAAATATAAGGTAAAAAAAAATCAAATGCAAGGGTATGTTTGCAAATAAAAATAAATAGGTGTTTAAACAGAATAGCGTTAGTTCAACGCTTCTTTAACTACCACAATCCATAGGGGTCACAAGACTCACAACTAGGGATGTGCATGGGTCGGACTGGGCATGTCCTGAAGGGCCTAGATTCAAGCCCATTTAAAAAATTTGGGATTTGGGTCGGGCCTAGGCCCACAAATTTTTTATTCGGCCCAAACCCAGGTCAGGCCCAAATCCTATAAGCCGAGCTTGGGCTAGCCGGCCCATCTCCACCCATTATAGATTATTAATTTTGGATTTTTATTTAAAGTCAATCTCAATTCAAGTTAGAACAATAAAAAATATTTCAAACATATGCCATAATACTTGTGAAATAATTAAAATTCAATTCTACCAGATTCGAGGATTTCTCATTTTATACAAGTGCATTCAATGCTAGATATCATAAATGTCTCTATTACAGAAATAGAAATCAAAAGTGTGAACTGAATTACACAATTAACAACAACATGTGCACCTGCCCTACATGTCAAAAAAGTGGGCATAATACCCATATTAGGTATAGGTTCAACAATAGAAAATATTCTGATGGGAAAAAATAAACACTTATAAATTTAATAATGACCACCAGATTCTAAACCATAGAGTAATTAAGAAAATTAATTCCGAATTGAAATACAATGATCATCAACTCATATATCCACACACCCGACTTTATTGAATTATAAATATTGTATGAAGACATGATACATGAATAGAGTGTGCATGCAACATGTGAGAATTTTCAGGTGTGTAGGATGTCGAAAGGGTTCGAGCCCTCTTCAGGCCAGACCCTTGGGCTCAGTCGGATTGAGCTGAGCCAAGCTCGAGCCCGGCTCAAAAATTATTAAGCCTAAATAGCAGGCCAAAGTCCGACCCAATGTTCGTTTGAGCTTGATCCGGGTTGGATTTTTAGGCTGGGCTTTGGGCTCATCCCTACTCACAACCAATATTTCTAGTGGTCTGCCACCTGTCAAGATCGCAATTGTTTGTTGACAGATCGAGATCTACGGCTAGGAGCAACTTGTCCTGGGGGGAGGAGTACCTCGGGCTCTCCATCTTCTTTTTCTTTTGCCGCTGGTGAAGACAATAGGTGGTCTCCGGCGAGGACTTTCCCGCTGTCGAGGGAAGTGAGGTCTAGGTGCTCGGCGGGAAACTCGCCAAGGAGCTCCAGTGGTGCTCTGTTGCTCCGACGACGCATGGGGATTGGGCAATCAAAAGAGATCCTACGGGGATAATCGAAGTGGAG
Organism: Ottelia alismoides; assembly: GCA_037367405.1. NCBI lineage: Eukaryota > Viridiplantae > Streptophyta > Magnoliopsida > Alismatales > Hydrocharitaceae > Ottelia > Ottelia alismoides. The sequence goes on along the minus strand of JAZKJV010010764.1, from coordinate 795,597 downwards.
GTCCAGATGGTGCAGACGATTCGATCTCCGACCAAGGATGGAGTTTGGTTGTAGTTATCAATGGTGGCTGTGTCACGAGACCATGTACTCCGCTTGGGCTTCAGGTAGACGAGGCTTCTCCAGATCAACTCTCCCACTCACGACAGAGAGGCACCAGCTTCAAATTCTGCTGCTTGAATGTCAGCTGAAGATGGGTGGTTCTGGCAAGGTGTCCGGGGGCAACGACATTCTTTTGTTGGTGTCATTTTTGAATTTAACAATGACAACCCTCTCCGTCCACATCGAAGCTGAAATCCACTAAAGTCGTAGGAGAAACGACGTTGTCGATAATGATTCGGATAGGCATGAACCGTCAAGGTATTTGTCGAATCCTTAGATACAGATTCATTTTGAAAATATTTTCAAATAAAATCATTTTCTATTTTAAAATGAATTTACAAGGAATTAATAAAAGGAATAATCTGATTGGTCCACGGGGGACTATTGACCCCCGGTCAACTCTCCCCCGCGGACCTCTTCTTCGCGGACCCGGTCACTGACCCGATTTTGCTGACTTTTCCCGGATCGGTTCGCCACCCATTCCCTCAAACCCCAGGCTCCGATTGACCAGCATACATCCGAGATTCGCGCACGACATCTTTCCTAGGGATCCGAGCTCCAAGATTCACTGCCCGACTCCATCTTTGCCGGACCCTTGTCACTATTTAGCTCAGCTCCGTCGCGTATTTCACTCCATCTTTGGCCATCCCCCTCGCCGCCGATGAGCTCCTCATCTTCGCCTAAGTGACAGTAGCGTGAGGAAGAGTTGCAGGGAGGAAACGAGTGCCGGGAGCCACTGATCCGGCGATTTTCACCGCCGTGCTCCGTCGTAAGGTGAGCCCGAGCCTTTGGCCCCATCGAACCATCGAGGCGACGACCTCGAAGGTCCCCGACCTCCAGCCTAGATGACTTTTGCCATCCTTTAGGTCAGATTCCTTCTAGTTTCTATTAATTTTAGGTTTTTCGGATTTGCGCCACCGTCGCTTCGCCGGCCAATCTACGCCACTCCGGTCACCATTTCAGCCTTCCGACCACCCTATCACATCCGTCATACCCCGCTCCACCTTCTCCACTCCTTCATTCCTCCTGACTCGCCCCGGAGCAGGATCTTTGTTCTCCTCCACCGTCGCCTCGTCGGAGAGCACCGTCTCGCTTCACCAGACCATCTTCTTCGCACGTAACTAGGTTGAGGCACTTTGCCCTCGACCTAGCTCTCTTCCTGTGCAGGTAGAATTGAAGAAGGGCCCCATCTGGGGGTCCAGCAGTTGAAGCACAGCTGCTCTAGGAGCTTCTCGTCGCCGGAGCTCTCCAGATGCTCCCGGCCCTATTGGAGCCTACTGATCGCTGCGGACGACTTTGTCCATCATTTCCCCTCTCAGATTAGCATCGAAGGAGGACCACCGTGCACGTATTTGGCCGGCAAAGCTCGTCGGCGTTCAGTTCCTCCAGGATCCTCCTCCACCGTCAGATCAAGCTCCCGCTCCAGTTGTGATCGTAACCATCCGTTCGCGAGAGCTTGCAGCCGTTAGATCGAGCCCAGGACTTCATCTGGGGCGTCAATCAAGCCGAAGGGGTGTCCACAGTTCTCCACCATCCGATCATCCACGTGGAGCCACCTCGTCCGTCAGATCATTAATAACGAGGGTAATTTGCATTTAGGTCATCCTCTGTTTTTATATTTAATTTAGTCCTGTAAATATTTTATTTCGTTGTTTTTAATTTGGAATATTTGCACCTTGGACCTTGTGCTTACTTTATTTGCTATTTAGTCCCTATGTGTATGGAGCACGTGCCTCGACACGTGAGTTAGTGGAACTTTTGCATATTTCATCTTGTAGTTGTGGGGTGTTACTGTTTGGTATTTTATAAATAGGAATTACAAAAATACCCCTCTGTGCCTGAGTCACATGTTGAGCTCGTGTGTTTTGGACTTTTTGCATTATTGGCCCTATGGTTTTTATAGGTGTTATCTATTTGGCCCCAGAACTAAGTTTCTTTACACTTAGGTCAATGTATGCTTTGGCTCTTATTTTTTATGAATAAAATATCAAATTACACCCAAATCTCGTGAAATTTGGACACGTGGCTCTTGCCACTGTGTAAAAATTACATTACATTTTTGGGATATTTTTGTTGCTTTTTATTATTTTTAAAAAAATAAAAAACCTTCATTTTTGCCACTGTTTGAGATAGAAAATCAACTAAAAATAGAAAAATTCATTTAAAAATTCTAAAAAAATTAGGAATTGTTTGTTTTGTTGTTTTTGAGTTTCTATCCCATTTTTGTATCATTTGGATTTATAAAACACATAAAAAATTAAAACCCTAAAAACTTAATAAAAGTATTAAAAAAATATATATAAATCAAAAAATTGCGATTTCAGTTTCTTTAGTTTAGTTTTTATTTTTACTTTTCATAAAAATTACCCTCAGATTTTTATAAGCTAATTAGTTATTTTTAATTAGCCTTTCAAATCTGGTTGCACAGTCTTTCAGATTTTTCAGCCTTTTTTGATTTTTATAAAATCAACCAAAAATTATAAAATTCTCAGAAAATCACCAAAAACACCTAAAAATATAAAAAACACAAAAATAATTTTATTTGATTTTTCTAGATTTATTCGTGGTGTTTTATAAATAGTTGTTTGTGTGCTTTTCCTTTGTTTTTTATTTTCTTTCTTATTAGAAATAAAAAAATAAAAAGATATAAAAATCCACCAAAAACACATTTATTTTTATTTTATTTTATTGTAGACTACTTCGTAGGCCGTCTCGGTCAAATCGTGCTCCTTGTGTCCGACCCTGGTCGCTATACCAGGTTAAATAAATAGCGAGGACCGCTTTCGATTTTATTGATTCATTTACTTATTTTGGTGGTCTCTGATATTTTTCTTGTTGAGCTGAGCTGCGAGATCCGGGTCGCAACGACCCTTGAGTGATTTTATACCTTCACCCTGGTCTTGGTCATTTTCAAGTCATCACTTAACTTCGGTAAATCAGGCAACTCATTAAATCAAAGCAATTTATTTTAAAAAAATTGAAAATCAAAGCTACCTGTCAAATATGCGTCCTTCATTTTTTTATTCAGATTAGAACTTAACTTATTTAATTGTCGATCTTGCTTAATTGGATAATATATATATTGTTTATTCACATCGAGTTTTTTAAATATATATTTTTATATCTTAATTATTTAAATAAAGGTATATTTACACACATACCCCTGAGTAATTTCGTAATTACCCCATGAACCCTCGATAATCATGAATTACATCGAGAACCTCGAATAATGCTTAACCTTTACATGGTATAACCCTATGTCAAGTTTCGTCTTAATTCTCCGTTAACTCTGATGGAAAAAGTCATATGTTAACAATTTTACCCTTCCAAACACATCATATTTATAATGTGATGTCATTCTATTAATCAAATAAAATGAAACCCATGTCCCTCCTCCCCCCGCTCGCCGTAAGGCCTCTGGTCGGAGCTCTCGCTGCATGCACGTCCACCAACAAGCTTCCCCCTCCCGTCGCTCGCCTGCACGTTCCAGCACCCCCACACCCCTCGTGCCTCCGCCCTAAAACCCCATCCCCTGGTCCAATGCGTGCCTCTACCCTGCAGCATGCCACCGCCCTACAGCCTCATGTTATTCACCCGCAAGCTCCATCTCCCCCTCCCACCCTGCGAGCCTCGGCCCAGCACCAACCCCCCTCCCTCGCACGTACCTCCGCCCTGCAGCGCCCCCTCCCGCCGCAAGCTCCAGCACCCCCTCCCACCCCGCGTGCCTCCGCCCGCCGCAAACTCCAACACCGCCTCCCACCCCCGCACCTCCGCCCAGCACAAATCCCCCCCTCTCCTCACGCGCCCTCTGCCCTGCAGTGTGACAACCACAATAATACTAGTATAGATTATGGGAAATTTTTTTATTTAGTGACGATACTGTAGGGAGTACGCATTGTGATACTTGCGTAAATCTGATTTTATTAGGTGAAAAAGAAAATAAATGGATCCAACTATAATTAGTTCAAGATTTCAAACTTTTTAATCTCAATAGATTAAAACGTGTGCCTGGAAATTTCAAAATTTAGTGTGAACGAAGGAAGGTAAGCTTCCTTATCTTTATAATAATTTAATGATAGTATGTATAAAGTATAGATAGTGCTAACCTATGATGTCATTCTTGTTAGAAAAAAAAGATAACGTGGGTATAGATGAAAGAAAGCCATGCTATTACAAAGTTGTAACAGTATACAATGAGGTGGCTGCGTGTGATGCGTATGGCTCTTCATATACGTGGACGCAAGTGAGAATTTCTGAATGTGATGATTATCTAGTAAGGTAGCAATAAACTCGAAGGAGTATTAATATCAACTCTTTAGCATGTCGGTTTTAGATACTTCGTCGGTGTTAGATACTTCAAAGCTATTTTCTCTGGGTTCTGGATTTCCGGTAGGGATGCAGAAGTTATAAACTACAAAGAGTGCAGGAGATACATATATGGAAGTAAGTGATCTCGAGCCTTAAGCCTTTGTACGTTTAAGTTTGAGATATCAAAATCTCATCAAGGGAAAAGAGTTTTTTTTCTTCTCTTCTTGTTGATTTTGAAGATCCGTAGGAGAGTAATGTTCATCTGCACAAAATACCATATTATAGAGGGTTTTGATAAGGGTTAAATGGGGCTGCCCCCTGGGAGTAGCCAACTTGGCTACTCCCACCCCTATTTTTCCCTCATTTTTTTATTTCTTTGGAAAATAAAAATTTGTAAATTCATCATTATATCCATCTAACATTCTATTAAGATTTCGTCAGAAACAGAGACTCCTACGGCCTCCATCCAAACAGAGTCGATTTAAAAAATCCTGCGACCGTTAAAAAAATGACGTCTGGATGGATGGCCTAGGAGTCTCTATTTCTGACGAAATCTTAACAGAATATTAGAGGGATATAGTAATGACTATACAAATTTTTATTTTTCAAAGAAATAAAAAAATGAGGAAAAAATAGGGGTGGGAGTAGCCAAGTTGCCTACTCCCAGGGGGCAGCCCCATTTTACCCTTTTGATAATCCATGCATATTCAAGATAATATGATTATGATTATATCTTGCAAAAAGTTCTCACAAGGTTAGGATTCGGTCAAATGAAATAGTGCATATTTTAATACAATCAAGGAAATGAAGAGAGGAATTACTGGATGAGAAGCAGAATAACTAATGGTATTAGATGTAGCTTGAAAATTTCAATAAAAAAAGAGAGACCTATCATGAATTAGATCTTTGCTGTAGGAAGTTTTACCATTCCCATCTATTTTTTTATAGTATACCAAAATGTTTTTTTTTATATATATATACACCAAATGGGAATTAGCTCACTTCTAGTCTGGACAAATGAGCTTACTATGAAGAGTAACTACATTTTTTATCATTAATACTTATGTAGATAAGCACTCACTGTAGTGATTAACCATTTTTTATTATATTTACAATCATTTAGATTCGATATTTTGTTTAGTCGATCTTATGTTTTTACATAAGTACATAAGTTGACATATTGTACTAGAATCTTATTCCGATTAGTATCAATCAAAATTAGTAGATATTTCTAAGATAAGTAAAATTAAGTGCATTGCATCAATACGTACAATTCTTAAGATATATTTATGGTACCTCCATTCGGAGGTTAGTGCATATATACTATTAGGTAAATATGTTAGGTAGATCAACTATTAAGCACATTAGTTTGTCTAGAGAGAGACAGAGAGATGAAAGGTATTAAAAATGTATTTTTTTCAGGTGAAGTAGAAACCTAAAGACAAATTCGAAGCATCGAGTACGATGTTTAGTTAAGAATAATCAAGGTGAGTGGTTACAAACTTATATTTACATCATAAATTTTTAAATATGTTATATGTTATGTTCTATTTCAGAATTTATGGTGCTCATATCAGTATTGCAAATTTATCATTTGTTATGTCTGGGAAAGTATTATGTTTAAGCATAGGATTTATGAGATTTATGATTTTTCAAGTGGCATATATGAAAGTATAACATGTATGTTTGAAAAACAGGCACCCTAGACGCACAGAAAAGAACAATCACACACAAAAAAGAGGGTTTTAGGCCAGCATTCCGTATACACATAGGCTTTGGACCGTATGCGGGGTGTCTTTGACCTTTGGGATCGTCTGCGCGTATGACAGTAAGATAAGGTTCTACGTGGAGTTCGCTCTCCTACGCATATGTAAGGCTACGGGTTGGATAAAACCTCCCTAGCAGTATGGTTCATAGACTAAGTAAGATTAGATGGAGATAGTGGTGCATATTTATGTTTATATGAAGTGGAAATCAATTTGTTCTTTTCAAATGTTTGTGTTTTTTTCTATTATGCAAGCATGTTTTTTTCTGTTTAGGGTACAATTTCATTAAATCTATGGTTCTGATATTGCTATATTTAAGGATATTTCATTCTAAGGTGATAATTGTTTCTTTTATGTATGTTGAAATAAGATGTTTTTTGTTTTAAAGTTTGGCCCATTCACTGGGTTTAAACTCTTTATTCGGGTTTAGACTCACCACTCTATTGTTTATTATATTACAGACATACCAGAACATGAATCATAGGAGGCTTGGGGACATCACTACCTAGTTGGAGGTTGTTGCCATCGTAGCATTTTGACCCCTTTTGGTGAAGGTTTTTGGATCATCAGATAAGGTTATATATGGTTGGACAATAGAAATTTTTGATGAAAATGAAAATATAGGAATCATATGAGATAGTGCGATGAATTTTGTTCTGTATACAGATCAGTTGGTGGAATACTTTAGTATTATATATGTGGATGTTGAATATGAAATTGATGGGTGTTGATGATGATGAATTGTAATTAATATGGTTGTGATTGCATGAAAGATTTTATTTCGGATATAGGTGCACGCTTTGGGAGAACTCCAAATTATAGAAGAATTGCTACCAAAATTTTTATGGACAGTTTAATTAAGATAAGGAATATCATGTGGAAAATTACCACGCTCGTCTCGGCTAGCGAGAAGGGTCGTGACAACTTTTGGTATCAGAGCCATTGATTTTGGATTTTGATTCATATCGTGAATTTGGAATTTTGATTTTCTGATACATCGAAGAATGATTGGGTAATGTATTAGGCTTTGATGAGAATCAAAGGAAGAGATCCAGATCTATGATTGTTATGTTATTGAGGCTATAATATTCTAGTGATCAAAACTTTATTTATAATATTTATTAGATCTCTAAATGATGTGTTATCTGTTTTAGGAAGAGATGGCTACAGAACAACCTCCTAGGAATGCACCAGGTCCCTACAGTAGGAACGAGTCAACTAACAATGGCTTACAAGATACGTTGGAATTGATTGCTCAGACTTTGGTTTCAGTGGCTACACAATCTACTCGATCACATGCATACGGACATCAGTTACCATATGAACATCTCCTTAAACTTGGAGCGCAACATTTCAAAGGAACAGTTAATCCAAAGGAAGCTACAAATTAGTTTGAGCAGACAGAAAGGGTATTTACTTTGATGGATTACACAAATGATCAAAAGTTGAAGTATGTTGTATTTCTTCTTAAAGAGAGTGCTTATGATTGGTGGAAATCTGTCATGAATAAATATCCAGACCCTGTTACCCGTACATGGCAAATATTTCAAACTGAATTTAATGATCATTTCTAACCAAGGGTTTATCAAGAAGAACGTCGACGTGAATTTTTATTTCTGATCGAAGGAGGATTATCGGTTGCAGAATGTGAAAAGATATTTTTAGAATTATCTCAATTTTGTCCTGAACTGGTGGGAAAAGAAGAGGACAAGTGCCGATGTTTCGAAGATGGGTTGCATCTTGATATCAGATCAATGATATCTACTAAAGGATACATTATCTATGCAAAGCTCGTGGAAGCAACCACAAGAGCAGAATGGTTGGTTCAAGAAAGGAGAAGAAATAATGATAACTTACGAAAAAGGGGAGGAAAATGGTCGAACTGGAGAGGCCATGGAAATAAAATATTTAGGGGAGCTGAGAACTCAAATAAATTTCAAATACCTACACAAGGATGGAAAGGAAACCAACCAAACCAAGTTGAAGGAAAGTCCAGTGGTCCTTATAAAGCCTATCCCACATGCAATACATGTGGAAAGCGTCATTATGGAGAATGTCTAAAGGGTTCAAAGATATGTTATAATTGTGGAAAGACTGGTCATTTGAGATATAATTGTCCTGATCTAGTTCAGAATACCAGTAAAACCAAGGAATCAATTCCAGCAAGGAAAACAACAAGCAACCACAGAATTTCCTGCCGGAAAGAAAGGAGGCAATTTGAAGGATGGCAAAGCTAACAAGACACATGTTCAGGGAAAAGCCTTTAACATGACACTACAAGATGCTATTTCTAGAGAGGATGTAATTTCAGGTATTACTAGAATTTTTAATAAGGATGCACATACTCTTATTGATTCTGGAGCCAACCATTCCTTTATTTCTCGCATTTTTTCAAAACATGCTGATAAACAACTGGGTTCATTAGAACATACTTTGTTAATATCTATGCCTAAGGGAGATTTTAAAGTTGTACAATATGTCTTCTGAGATTGCTCATTGTGGATCAATGAACATGAGATTCGTTTGAATCTAATTCCTATGGATTTGAGAGAGTTTGACATTATTATCGGAATAGACTGTTTAAGTTCATATCATGCAGTACTGGACTGTCACAAGAAAGAAGACATCTTTCAAAAGCCATGAGAAAAAGAATTCACTTTTCATGGTGAGAGAAGATTATATACTCCTTGTGTGATTGCTGCTATATTGGCTAGGAAGTTAATCAGAAAAGGCTGCTTAGCCTTTGTTGCTGTTATTTATAATATGGAAGCTCAAGTTATCTCACTAGAAAATATTCCCGTAGTAAGAGATTTTCCAGTGGTTTATGAACTTCCAGGACTACCTCCTGATATGGAAATTGAGTTTACAATAGATCTGATTCCTAATACAACACCAATAGCCCCTTCGTCATATCGTATGGCTCCAAGAATCTTGTCATATATCAAGAATCGATTCATATCTGTAAAGAAGGGACTAAACTCGTGGCTAGCAAGATTCAACTGGTTTAAAGCACTACAAAATAAACTACCTTTGGCACTCTCGCATGAAGGACTTAGATTGAAGGAGTCACTGACAAATGTATTCCACCATCTACAAAGGGACGAAACAGACAAAACAATTTTCTCCACCATCTCACCCTACAAAAGAAGCTCCACAATAAAATAACTATACTACCTCCTTACAGACGGAGGTAGCAGGTCATTAGTACACTCATTATCCGCGCATCTTGTCATATATCAAGAATCGATTCATATCTGTAAAGAAGGGACTAAACTCGTGGCTAGCAAGATTCAACTGGTTTAAAGCACTACAAAATAAACTACCTTTGGCACTCTCGCATGAAGGACTTAGATTGAAGGAGTCACTGACAAATGTATTCCACCATTTACAAAGGGACGAAACAGACAAAACAATTTTCCCCACCATCTCACCCTACAAAAGAAGCTCCACAACAAAACAACTATACTACCTCCTTACAGACGGAGATAGCAGTTCATTAGTACACTTATTATTTCGAAAATGGCCTCTGGAGCCAAGATCCTACTATTTCATATGGATGATGGCACATAATAAGATTACAACACAAGACTCTTTCGAAAGATGGAAAATTCCGTGGGTAAACAGATGCTACCTGTGTAATAATGGGCTAGAAAACTATATACACCTTTTCGACGAGTGTCAAACAATTAGAGATATATTTCTCGTTTGTGACATGGAACCAAACTTTAAGGAATTACTCAACATGCTGTACGGAAACCAGACCATGAACTTCACGGATAAAAAGGGTAGAATTCTATGTTTTAAGATTACGGTTTGGTGGCAACTTTGGAAAGCTCGATGCAGACTCATCTTTAAGGAAATACCTATAGACAAACATAAATTACTCTTGGAGGCATGCACCATCTGCGAGACAAGGATGGGCATGCAAGAGGGAGATATATGGTCCAGGCTAACATCTTCAGGACAAGAATAGAAATTAATTTTACCCCACAACTACTACTAGATGCTTATATTTTTCTCCTGATAACATTATGAACTAACTCTGTATCTCTTGATCATAATTATGATATTGCCCAGCTAAAGATAGCTCTGCGCTGAGTCCAGGGACCAGATCCTCCAAGCACACCTAGCGGAAGTTCATATGAGGCCGTTGAACGTGATGGTGGCGCTCTGCTGAAGGTCACAACATAGGGATGGATTTTTTGGACGGATATCGCTTTTGCTTATCTCTCTAGTTTGTTTAAATTTTATATTACCTCGAACTTTAGCTAAAGGTTGTATTTGGTAGCTACTGGGGCCACTGTGTATTCCCCCTTCTTTATGTTTGACATGTACTAAACTTTATCTTGCTCGGTTTTTCTTTATGATGAATGACTATGAACCGTTTTATCGAAAAAAATATCGTATGGCTCCAGCTGAATTGAAAGAGCTTAAAGTTCAATTACAAGAACTACTAGATAAAAGCTTTATTTGAGGTAGTGTATCGCCATGGGGAGCACCTGTTCTTTTTGTTAAGAAGAAAGATCGAACTCTTAGGCTTTGCAATGATTATCAAAGGCTAAACAAGGTGACTATCTGAAATAATTATCCTCTGCCTCATATAGATGATTTATTTGATTAGATACAAGGGTCTTCTATATTCTCAAAGATTGATTTGAGATCAGGATATCACCAATTGAAAATCAAGGAGATGAACATTCCCAAAACTGCTTTTCGTACACGTTATGGACACTATGAGTTCTTGGTAATGCCATTTGGGTTGACAAATGCACCAGCTGCTTTTATGGATTTAATGAATCGTGTCCTTCATCCTTCATCCTTGATTATCCTAAAGGGCCCAGGCCCAAGCTCGTCTAAAAAATTCGGGCCTTGGGCCGGGCCTCGGCCCGCAAATTTTTTTGTGGTCCGGCCCAAGCCCAGGCCCGGCCTAATTCCTTTGGGTTGGGCTTGGGTCGGGCCGGCCCATCCTCAATTGTGACATGCTTCTCTTTTTATTGCTCTTGTTGTTGATGTGCATTTTCTGGTTATTCCTATTCATGCAATAGATAAATCCTCAGTTATTCATCAATTGAAGCTCCTCCAAAACATCATCAAGCAATACAAACACATGAAATGGAGAGTCCAATCAGGTAAAAGAGGGAAGGGGAGGCGCGAATGGTCTATGTAAGGCCTGAGCTTAAGACCTGTGCATAATTTTGGGATGGGTATTGGGCTACATACCGGACCACCATTCGGGCCTTATGTCGGACCCCCAAATGGGTCGGGCGTGGCCGGGTCGGGTTGGGCCGAGCCAAGCCCGGCCCAAAGAAATTTTGGGCTGAACATTTAGGCCCAGGTCTGGCCCAATGTTCTTTTGGTCTTGGGTTGGTTGGGCTTTTTGGGCCGGGCTTCGGGCTGGGATGGGCCGGCCCAGCCCAATGTCCATCCCTACCAATGGGGTTGTCGGTGGCGGCAACAACGCGGAGGAGGGATCGATAGTGCTGGGCGATGAGATGGTTGCGGAGTTGGGGGCCGTCGTTTGGGGCTGTAGAAGGTTGCAGTACGTCTAGCGTGGTTTTGGCAAGGGTCGACTGCGTGATCCCTGTAAAAGTTAAGGGAAGATAAAAGAGAGTTGTAGGCCTGAGAAACTCGAGGGACAGAATCCGGCGAGGACGAATATGAATTTGCGGAGCGGTCGAGAAGTGCTTGATCTGGCGGGAACAAAGAGGGAGCTCGAGCTCCGGTCAAAGGCGACGGCATGGGTGGTCGAGGAGGAGAAAGAGGGATCGCCAGGCAGGGGGAGGGGTGTGCAGAGGAGAACATAGACGGCTAAGACGGGTGCGAGGGAGGGAGACGAAGGGGGAGGCATTGGGGCGACGATGAAGGGGCTACGGCTGACGGCATAACTTGAGGTCAGAAGAAAGGATTTGAGGGTAAAATTGGAATCTAAAGGTAAAATTTAAAAAATTAATGGGGGTCGGTGACAAAATCTCCTGCTTAATATATAGTACTAGTGCATGGCCCGTGCGATGCACGGGTTGCATAGTTGTATTAATGATATAGAAAATCAATGTAATACCAATAAATCCAAAAGCTCTTATTTGGAAAGTATGTATATATTCTCCACGACAACATGTCAAAAGGCAATCACATAGATGCCTTAGTGAGATGTACCACAATATGTTGTAACTTAAAAAATTCGTGTCCAATCCATATATAACGGATTTTTTATCTTTCCAGTCCAATCCAATCCATTAAACATGCAAATCCAGTCCAATCCAATCCACCGGATTACGGTTTGGATCGGATTGGTTCGGATTTTTAATGCTCACCTAATCTATGATTAAGTTTGTATCATAGTCGACCTCGACATTCGAATCGTGGTTCTAAAATTGAGATTATGGATAAATATAAAGAAAATAATAGTTAATTTTGAAAAGCAATTTGACTTATTTTTTTTGGAAAGCAAAAACATATATGCTTATTATAGATTTATTACAAACAATCATTGTATACCTATATAAAAATAACATACTTGTGATTCGTAGAAATCATAGAAGAATAACGACGACTTTCAATAAAATTGCAAGTTTGTATTTATCAAATAGGGACTACAGCTAACTTGCAACTAACCTGGTTGGCTACGTGGTGTGAGGGAGGTTCGGGACAAGAACCGTGGGCGACTACATCGTGGGGAGGAATGTATTTGAGGTCCTGACTGCCCGTACGGGAGGGAGGTCTGGGAGAGCCAAAGATGAGGTTTGGATGCGCATGCACGAGGGAGGTCTAGCTACGCGTGTGTATAGTTGGAGACAAGGAAGGCATAGATGATGATGAGACAACAGTCGGCAGGGGACGAGATCTGGCTACACACGTGCAAGGGAGGTATGGGAGAGCAGAGGACGAGGTCTAGATACACATGCGCAAGGAAGATCTGGTTGTGCATGCGCACAACTAGGATAAGGACGACATCTGACGAAGATGTGTGCATCTGAGGACGGAGATGTGTGTGATGATGGAGAGTGTGTTGTTGGAATGGATCCCGAGTGGATTTAGGTTTGTGTATTATTGTTTTTAGAAGGATGTTTTGTTTGAAAAATTGGAAGGGCCTGAAGGGCACTACGGGTAGGTATTACATTTTTCTAACCCAACTAGTGGGGTGAGATAAAGGGCTTTCTGGCAAGTTATGTGTGGAAAACTTGAATTGAAATAGGTTTATGTTATAAAGAGAGTATCTTGGACATTTACACATAGCTTTCGTATAAATTTTAATATATAATATACTTTAATGAGAACAAATAAATTAGTACATATTATTTATTTATTAACGGATTAACGGATTGGATCGGATTGGATTTTGACAATAATCCGATCCAATCCATAGATGAACGGATTTGTAAAATTCTAATTCGATCCGATCCATTAAACTTATAAATCCAAACCGATCCAATCCAATGACAACGGATTGGGTCGGATTACGGATTTTATCCGATCCATGTGCACCCCTAAAGGCAGGGCCATGACATTAGCGATTACATTTTAAAAATGGCAATGAACAGGATCTGCTCTGCAGACAACAATTACTGTGATTAATGGCTTTTCTACAGCTCCAACGACATAAGCAAGCCAAAGTAACGTTCTTTCAAGAATCATGTGAAACTATACCATTCCAACAGATAATGATAAATAAATTAATCAGGTGCACCTATCTATTAAAGCAGCGAGCATTTGTAGCAATGAAACTTTCATATAGTATAAATCTACATTTTTATGCTTGCGAGAAAATGCATAACAAATTCTGATCGAAAATGCTGAAATGATAGCATATATAACATGAGCTTCAGGTATATGTATATTTCACATGTACCTCTCTCTCTCTTTTTCAAAAGGTTGTTTACCTTCCACGGAATTTTTGAAAAGGGAAAAAATACAATTATGGATTTATTGCTCTTTCCATGCACCACAGTACAATGAATACAGACTTAAGTTGAATATAATGAACAATCAAGATTGTATCATACAAGACAAAACCAAAAAGTTGTTGATAAGGAAAACAACAAAATCGGACACATGGTGTTAGACAATATCGAATTAGACGCTCATACATTGAATCCAAACCACAAAAACATCCATTCCCTATTAACAATCCACGCACAATGATTCATGTTTGAAGTTGTTTCCTGTTGTGCAGGTGTTGCATGAAAGTCGATAACTAAGTTTTCTGAGATATGTCATCATTTTGGATTTGATAATATCGTCGAAGTTCCGCTACCGCTAAAGGTATCTGCTGGGAATCGATCCCATCATTTTATCTTTTTTTCCTTGTGGATATATATAGTAACTCGTTCAGGAACTACACTCGTTGATCCCATGGACTAATTAAGAATATAAATTCACTAAGAGGATATCATCCTCTACTTAATAATTGTTTATATCATAATCGACTTCATGGTGTTTTATTGTGTTAAAAAATGACTTATATCGTTGGAAAGCAGTTTCTTGAGTTTTTCCATTTGTGAAGAATTTAACTAAATTATTACATGTAGTTTGGCTAAAGTGAATGTTCAGGTCGAGACGGTAGGAGAGAACAATTTGATAACGACAAAAGAGGGATCGGAGTCAAGAGGGTCATGCACACAATGGAGGATGGTGCCACTACCGCAAACGGGAAGGCAAAGACGAGGCAGCATGGGACGGGCAGGATGGACTGCATACGGTCACGGTGAACTGGGATAGTATAATAATAATAATAATAATAATAATAATAATAATAATAATAATAATAATAATAATAATAATAATAATAATAATAAAAGCTATATACATATAGGGCAAAATTGAGAATATACATATAAGGGCATAATTGGAATTCAGGGGACAAAAACTAATCTGTAGTGGTCAATCCCCCCTCTTTAATATATAGTAATAGAAGTATAAGTATACAGTACTGGTGCATACCATTACATTGCACGGGTGGGAAAAGTTGTGATTTTGATTCAACGTCAAGAACATAATAATAGAGCTATGTTCTTGTTCTGATATTGAAGTTCTCTGTAGAGTCGTTCCTAATATAAAAACAAAACAAATGTTCTTTAGCAAAAAATCTAATGATACTGACTATGTGAAAAAATGGCAAAGTCGCTATAAGTAGGGTTGGCTATATGGATTCTTGCTCAAATCCATATTGAAAGATTCGACTAATTGTTATGATGGCTATCGACTACCTAACGCAACTTCAACAAATGGAGGATTTGAATCTTGTTCTTTTGGATGGTAAGCACACTGCACTATTAACAAACAGTTTAAGTGGGTAAATTATACGGATTATATATGATGATAAAAATATTATAATACATTATACTTTTGTTATCAAAACACATACACTTAAGAGGCAACGTCTCTGGTGTTGAGGACTCAAGTGGACAATATATCAACAATTTTATGTCGGTAATCAAAATATAAATAATTCTTATATTTTGTTTGTGCGAATAAGGTAATGTATGCTTGCAGTATGCCATAACGGCAAACATATGCACATTTTTAGCTCTTCTCTTACAAGAAGTTTACGTCACACATTGCAACAAAATATGTTTGTGTTGATTTTTTTGGACTAAAATATTATCACTCAGTTTCTGTTGCATTGCTCTACCACGTCATATTTTTATTTTTGCATTTTTGTTGCATTTTATTATTTATAAAAATTCAAAAACATGTATTTTCTTCACTGTTTGTATTAAAAAATACATAAAAATTTAAAAATATTTTTAAAAATTTTCGAAAAAATTATATTTCATGTGTTTTTACATCTTTTATCTTCAGACCAAAAATCACTAAAAAATATAAAAGAAAACTAGTAAAAATAGAAAAACTCTAAAAACCTTCATAAAAATTATAAAATTCATAACAAATTTAAAAATTGTGTTTTCTATTTCTGAATTTTCTTTACTGTATTATTTGTAGTTTAAAATTAATTTGGAGAATTTTTGTCACTATTTGATATTTTTCATCTCCATTTTAATTTTAGCCATTAATTTTATTCACTTTTTTAAGTATTTTTGACTTTAAAAATACCAAACAATTTAGGAAAAATATGGAAAAATTATAAAAATATTAGAAAAAATAAAAAGCATAAAATATTTTAATTCCTATATTTTGAATATTTTTACCTATTTACATCTCTCTCTCATCTTTTTTGTATATATATATCCTATATAGTTTTATATCCATTTTAAAGAAAAAAGAAAATATAAAAATATAAATTATAAAAAGAAAATACAAAATCAAAAATTTAAATCAAAATTTAAAATTAAACATTAAATAAAAAATATAAAATGAAAAACTCCAAAAAAATAGCACACATATAGATGTTTGATCACATTCAATTTTGAGCTTGATTGCCCCGATTTACCTGCATGTTCCCTATGTTCGACCTCTACATGCTTGCACAATATACACATTCATTGTCGGGTTATAATAAATTTAACTCCACATCTTGCTTTTCACTACTTGATCATTGTTGTGGGTTAACTGTTGATTAAATCTGGATTTTTGAACCGTCAACGCATCGAATGTGTTCCTGCCTTGTGTAGAAGACACGATCGTCCGATTCTTGGGTTTATCACTCAGCTAAAGTTATCAAACATGAGAAGGCTTGTATTGACAATCAAGATGTTTTCATCCCATTCGGTTTTGACACTTTTGGTTTCTTGGCAACTGAAATGGTAGAGCTCCTTAAGATGGTTCAAAAAATTATGCATAGTATTGGTCCCCATGTCTATAGATATTGTATTTCGAAGAATTGGTTTTTCCATCCAAAAGGGATTGATGGCGCAGCTTGTTGCCCGTCTCCCATTAGTCTCTATCTAAGCATGATATTAAGCACACCTATGAGTTTTCATTGTTATCTTTTGTTTCTCTTTATTATTGTCGTTCTGGTATTTTCTTTGGTCGTTAATGGGTAATTTAAAGGTAACCCGATAAGTACATTTAAAATTAAAAGCACAATTTCATTCTAATAACTATATGACTAAATTTAATTAATCTCGAGCATTTAAAATTTCACGTATGCACAGTCCAATATCTATTTATATATCTAAGATATATTTTCCCCTACATTTAATGGATTTCTATATTAATTTTCGTATTTGTAATACATATCATATATTGATGAACTTAAATACCTATTTGAGCTTTAATTAGGTCTTAATTAAAATTAATACATTAACATTGATTACATCGTTTCAGTTAAACCCTACAAAAATTTCACCATTCACGTTTTGTTGTTATATTGCTAATAAGGAATCAAATAACATTTGTTGATTTTTTTTAAAAAATTATCAGGATTAAATTGGCACTAATTGATACATATTTTTCATAAACAATAAAAGCTCTTCCGAACTAATTTAATATCAACATTGATTCAAACTGCAACTATGAATTTGGTAAGAGTGTGAGATCAGAAGTCTAATTCCAAAAAAAAGATGGAGTATAAGTGTTACTAAAGATGATATAATTGTAAAATTTTATTTCTTTAAATGTTCATAATAGTATAAGATAAGGTACCTCTGTGTGCCTATAATATGGTTAAATATTGTAGTGGTTATAGTCTATTTGGTTGGGGAATTGGGATCTGAACAAGCATGTATTGCTTTGTTTTCTTGTTCCTTCTTGTCCATTATGTTATTCCACTCTCTTATTCTCCTTCATTTATTTCCCTCTTCCCTTATTCATCCTTCTTATCCACTCACTTATAACCCTTTATTCCTTATTTCTCATGTATCAATCGAACAAAGAATAACACTTACTTACGTTTATTATATATTATTCTCCTTATCCTTATCCTTCCAGCCGAACATGAATAGTGCTTATTCCAGCTTACACCCCACTCTTATTCCCGAGCCGAGCATCCCTAGAAAATCGATACAAATTTAAACCTTAATGCTATTACTTTTCCTTCTTCTTTAAATTATACATAGAAGTGAAAATTGAAAAGATACTTTAGCCAATTTTGATCCAAACTATAAGACATCTTTCAGTTGTAACTACTTTTCTAAGCGATTGTGTAATTCCAGTTTGCATTGACCAAAAGTTCACAATATAGTTTTTCCATTAATTGCCAACCGATCTATAATCATAATACTCGAAATGGATATTGGAAAACATATTATGTATTCAGCATTATTGATTTAAGTATAATTCAAACACACAAGTATTGCGTGATAGGATAGGATAGTATGATTATGTCGATGCAATGGTGGGCGGTAGGCCTTTGCAACGACATCATCTTGTCGTCCGTGCTAACTTTCAAATATGGCCACTGCAACAAAATGTATCGATCGCTACAACAAAATGGGTTTATAAAGATTTTTTTAAATCTACCACTGAATTATCAATTAATAAATATACAACAACAATATTATTCGTTGAGAAATGAATTTTTTACTCAAAATTAATAATGAATAGTCTATCCATCGCTATATCAGAATCATTGACCCATATAACGACACTTATTCATCGTTATTTTTTCAAAATATAAATAATCATCGTTAAGTTCTTAATTAAAAAGATTATGACGATTGCCTATTATCACAATGGACAAGCATTATGGATGTGTTGCTAATTATATAAGGGATTTTTACACCCATAACCCTGAGTAATTATGCAATCATAATCCTGTATAATCATGAATTACCTGAGAAACAATGGATAGTAACTCCGTCTTACACTCATAACCCTCTGTTAATTTAATTTATTAATTCAACCATATGAATGAGTTAATCTAACTCATCATCAATCCAACGTTAGGAATAAACAAAAAAACCCCTCTTCATGTCGCACACAGTGCTAATTCGAGCGACGAGCTAGAGGAGCAATAAGCTGGAAAAGAAAGGGGGTTGTGGGCTTCGAGCAGGGAGGGGGTGTTGAGCAGGGCTGCGGGCTTCGAGCAGGGGAGCAGGAGGACAGTGGGGCAAAGCTGGGAGGGGGTTTCCAACATGGAAGCAGGAGGGGAGGAGGTGCGTCGAAGGGCCGAAACTCAGGTCGATAGTGGGGCAAAGCTGTGGGCTTCCAACAGGGGAGCAGAGGGGCAGTGGGGCGAAGCTGGGAGGGGGCTTCCAACAGGGAAGCGAAAGGGGAGGAGGTGCGTCGAAGGGCGGAAACTCGAGTCGGCGTTGAAGCAAAGTTTGGGGGTGGGGCTCTAACAGCAAGAGGGGAGGGGGGAGCTCGCTCGGCGTCGGGGTGGGAGAGAGCTCAGCGGGGGGCTTCGAGCAGCAGGACCTCGACGAGTGTGGGGGGGAAGGGGTGCTCGAGGAGCTTGTTGGGGTGGAGGTTCGAGGAGGAGCTCAGGGGGGATCGAGGAGCTCGTGGTGGGGGTTTGATGAGGAGGTCGACGCGTGCGAGGGGGTGGGTTCGAGGAGCTCGAGCGGGCAGGGGCCTTCAAGCAACAGGAGCCTCGGGGGGGGGGGGGGGGGTTCGAGGAACTCGCGGTGGAGGTTCGATGATGAGGTCGACGCGGGCTTGGGGCTTCGAGCAGCAGGAGCTCGATGGGCACAAGCGGGGGTCTTTGAAGAGCTTGCGGTTGATGCGGGTGGGGGC
Source organism: Ottelia alismoides (assembly GCA_037367405.1). Lineage (NCBI taxonomy): Eukaryota > Viridiplantae > Streptophyta > Magnoliopsida > Alismatales > Hydrocharitaceae > Ottelia > Ottelia alismoides. The sequence continues at coordinate 775,852 of JAZKJV010010764.1, read as the reverse complement.
TTCGAGCAGTAGGAGCAGTTATTGGAGAGAAGACGATGGCATGTTATTACAAATAAGAATGAGATTTAAGGGCAGTTTTGTCTTTTTTAATGGAAACCATCAAATATATCGGGTATCCAAAAGGAATATAACACAGGATTATGTAATGTAAGAGTTAAGCATTACTTGAGGTTTCCCATGTAATTCATGATTATATAGGGTTATGATTGTAATTGCAGAATTACTCTGAATTATGGGTGTAAAAATCCCATTTTATAATGTCAGATGTAGCATTTTTCGCTTATTTGTAGTACAAAATATCATTTTGCGACGGATAATATTATATTTATATATTTGACAATGGACGATTTACGGGCAAATTTGGAAGAAAAAAAGTCTTACTATAGCCTCATTTTTTAGAAGATAGTGACATTATTTTAAATTCATCGTGAAATCATTCATTTAATTTGATATTGATGTTCTATCTTCAGTAGTTGAATATATGACATAGATATTATTGGTTACTTCATTCTGGAATTTGATATCAATAATATATAATTAGGGACAATACATACAGCAATACTTATCGGTTGCTATTCTTTAAAATCCTATAATTTTATAGATGCATTAAATAAATGCCAACAACAAAGAGAAACTACACTACTGGCAAGGGTATATTTGTAAATATCTAGAACTACAAGGGCCAAAGTGCAATTTATCCAGAAAATATATACCGCAATAAAAACTTTGTAGACTAAATAATAAATCCAAGAACCATAGGGCTAAGGGAGCAAAATTTCCAAAGTCACGTACACGACGTGACTGGTAGGCACTAAATAGCAATTATCAAAAAGCCAAGGATCTGAATACAATTTCACCGAAAATATTATAATTGGAATAAATATTTCCTGGACTATTTCAGAATACAAAAAGGTCCGGGGTACCTGGTGCAAAATGCCCGCCCTCACGTGCACCGTGAGGTGACGTGGCTAGGGACCCATGTGTAAATATAGAAACTACAAGGGTGTTTTTGCAATTTTCACAAACTGCAAACGAAAGTTAATGTCCCAATTAATAAATACAACCATGGTCTAGGTTAAGAGTGCAAAATACCCAAGCCTAAGCGCGATCCAACGATGGGTCTTTCTTCACTTGAACACGTGGCGCGCTCACAACGACAGATACCCCTTCGCAGATGAGTGGCCAGGATTAGATCCTGGACCTTGATCGAATGGCTGCGACTGGACGAGATCGGACGGTGGCTGCTCTCCAAGGAGAACGCGACGGATCGGACGACGGAGAGGGGTGCAGGATGAATGGGGAAGAACTGCCGGCGAGGCGAGTTTTCCCCGTCGACATATTCCTCCCCCGGACTTCTTTGGAGCTCCAAAATAGCCTGACGGCTTCTTGGGGAGTCCCTCAAGCGGCTGGAGGCTCCAAAATACCTCGGCGAAAGCCGAGGCTCACCAGCAAGGTCGACGAAGCACGACGGCTCCAGGCCCCTCTAGCGAGGCATAAAACGAGCTCCGGGCGACTCTTTGGCACAAGGACCTGCACGGGAATGATTAAACCATCGAGGGCAAAATGCCTCGACAGTTGGCGGAGAAAATGGATGCGGGGGACGGTGAAATGGAGGACGGCCGGAGCTAGCTCCGGTGAAGTGGTTGCGAGGTGAATCGACGAGTGAAACGCGAAACGGAGGATGGGTATCTACTCCTACGACCACGGCAAATAGAAAATGCAGAGAAAGTAAGGAGAATAAGGAGCCTCGAAGGTGGGATCACCTGAGGAAGGACCGCGACGGCTAGGCTCGTCGGAGGTGTTTGGAGACCGCCAAACAACCAGTCAAGGACCTCGCACAATGGCCGGAGCTGATGCTGTCACCACCATCTAGTCACCGCGCAAGGTAGAGGTGGAAGAACATGTCAAAATTTTACATGTTTTACGGGCATCACATTCCTTATTCCATCCTGTCACTACAAGTTTTACATGTAGTGGCATTTAACTGTGGTGGAGAACCGGAAGTATAAGCAGATAAACCTGAGCTAGTGATCTATGATTTGCTTTCTATATATAAATAATCGGATACATATATGGATATATGTGTTACCATACTTCTATCCAATATGGATATATGTGCTACCATACTTCTATCCATTTTCAATTAGGAATAAGGATGCAGAAAATGATATTGAATGATATCTACAGTATCATTTTTTTTAAAAAAGAGATACGTATGAAAGACGGAGATAGATCGAATGTGGATAATATCAGAAAGTTTTAGGTAACCCTGCAATAGCAGTTGTTTGGATGATTATGAAGGTTGGAATAAGGAATGTGATGTAATGTCACATTGATTTCTAATGTAATTCCAACTTAGGAATGGAGGTGGTAAACCGGACTACAAAAGGTATTGAAGGGCTAACGCCTAATGCAATATACTAATTAGATTCGGAGAAATAATGTGTAAATGTTTTATATGGTTAAAATAAGTATACAATCTTGATACATATAGGGTAAAATGGGGTTGTCCCTATGGGAGCTAACTTGGTTCCTCTGTCTCATTTTCTCCATTTTTATTTTTTTGGAAAAATACTTCCATGGAATTTCATAATTATATCCCTATATGCAATTCAAGTTTCTTGTGAAACAAAGACTCATAAGTTTCTTGTGAAACAAAGACTCATATGGCCTACATTCACACTTGATCGATTTCAACAATTCTAGGACCGTTAAAAAAATGATTGTCTTGGTTTTGAGAAGCCATGATTTAACAATATTATCTCAATATGATTTCGAGAAGCTATGATTTAACGTTAGAAATACTAGATCATGAATAAATTTCAATAAAACCAAAAATCACGTTAAAACAAATGTTAATAATAGCGAAGAACGCTGCTACTTCTTGAAGTTTATGAACGAAAATGAAGTAGGTTGTGCAGTACATGTACCATTTTTGTAATTTACCGTAAGCTAAAAAATTTGCATTATAATTACGTAGATATATTCACAATATCGAATTTTAAAAAAATAAAAATATACGATATGATTTAATATTTTCAGATGTAAGAAGCATCTGCAGCTCACGGACGCCACAGGATACTGATGATGGGATTTGGTCCGAGATGCTCGTGATGGGAATTAATATTTTCAATCAGAATATTTTTTATTATTTTTACCTTTACCCAATATGGGCCTTGTGCCTATCTTTTAACATTAGGGCCTGGTGTACATGTTGTTGTTAATTTGGTAAGTTTATTTCACTCTATTATTTTCTATACATGAGAGGCAATCATGGTATCTAGCATTAAGTGCACGTGTATAAAATAAAAAATCTTTGGATTTGGTAGAATTGAATTTTCGTTGTTTCAGAAGTATTATGGTACATGTTTTAAACAATTTTGGCTTGTGTAACTTGAGTTGAGATTAACTTGAAACAAAAGAGTCAAAATTAATAATCTCTAATTGGTGGAGATGGGCCAGCCTGCCCAAGCCCGACCCAAAGGAATTGGGCCAAGCCCTGGGCTTGGGCCGAACAAAAAAAAATTGCGGACCTAAGTCCGGCCCAAGGCCCGAATTTTTTAAACAGACTTGGGCCGAGGCCCTTAAAGCCTGGCCTAGTCCGACCCATGCTCATCCCTACGTACGAATTTTCCGATAACTTATATATACATTGTATCATATACGGAGTTCAGCGTAAAGTTGGGTTTTAAAATAACACGTGAAGTTATGGTATATGGTACACTGTAATTGCCAGTAATATTCTCTATGGACTTATGCTTAACATGATACATGTACTTTACCTATTTTATGCATGTAGAATTTTGTATATTGTTTATGGAAAATATTAAAAAAATGATTTTCATTTGTACACATCTTTTTAAAAAAATACAACTTGAATGATGCATAAGCTTTAAAAAATATTGTGAGGGTATACATAGAAAAAACACGTGGGCACATAGACGAGCATTATGTGTATTGCCACTAATGATTTATCAACAGATATTACATTCATCCCTAATTTTAAGCATAAGAAATTATTTTGCATTGCATAATATTATTGTTATAAATTTAGCAACCGACAATATAGCGATGGATTGGAAAAAAACAATACTATTGACTTCTTTTGTTGTAGTGTAAAATTAACTACAATATCGGATTTTACATCTCACAGAATTATTATTTAAAACAATATAGCACTAAATAATATGATATTAGATTTTATATGAAAAATGTAAATTTCTTTTCTTATATATTCATTTCTCTGTACAAAAAGGTGTATTCATGGTATTATTCTTGGTATAATAGAATAACAAAAATATGAATTAATTACGATATATGTAAAAGCATCTTAACCATTCATTTCTACGATTATAATCTCAGCATTTTATTTCAAACTCTCTCCATCTTTTCATCCTCTTACACCTATTTCCTTATCTCCCTTCGTCCATACTTCATCTATCTTTGTTACCTATATCTTTGTTACGAATCGTGGAAGCAAATACATACAAAACAAGATCAATCAAGTAAGACACAAACATGTGGATTTACAAGGTTCACCTGTACATGGGCTACATCTTTGGACATTAGTGATCAGTTTTCACTATGTTGAGAAGAAGAAAATACTAAGGACGTAGAGAGCCTTAACCCAGCGGGTCCCGTGCAGACGGATCCCGAAACAAACGGATACGTATAATATTTTTTACTGTAGAATAGAAATTATAATATTTTGATGTATATTAATAATTTCAAGGTATTTATATTTGATTTTTAGTTGATTTTTGGTTTATTATTTAAATTATAGTAAAATCTAATAATATAATTTTGTAGAGGTTTTAGAGGTGTATTTTTATTTTTACGTAATTTAGGCATTTATATGTATTTTGTATTTTATTTTTGATTTATGAAAAATTGAAAATGATATTATTTTTCAAAACAGAGTTTATATTGTATAATTTTCTATTAAGTATTTTTGGATATTTTATTGGGATTTTAATATTTTGTATTTTTGTTTTATGCATAATTTGTTAGTATATTATCTAATATACTGGAATAAGGGGTATAGTTGTAATACACAAAAAGTAAAAGTGTTATCCCACTTCTTTCAGACCCGGCCGACACCTCTGCTTGGGAATTCACATAAAATTTGGTTGGTGGCGTATGTGCAAAGCCCACAGCAACCATGTGATCGGAATCACGCGGTTGAATGCGAGAACCTGTACGTTATTTCAAAGTGTTAGAGGTGCTCTTACACAATTGAACAAACACCCTCGTGAGTCACGTGAATGCAAAGCAACCTGCATCTGTTTGAGAATATGCAAATGTTCGGGGTTTTAAAGCAACTTCACCTCCAATCACGACGCGTTGTTCAGCAAATGAGGACCGTTTTGTGACAAAACTAAGTTCGAGGCGTTTCAGCATAATTATGCCAAAAATATGTCGCCTTGTCACGTGCGTCACACGTGCTTCTCTTTTATGAATGAGAATAACAAGTTTGACCTGATCATTGCAGTGGTTGTAGTCGAGTTCTCCCCAAATTTGAGTGACGGCCCGGGGCGACAGTCTGATCGGAAGCGATGCTCGATTTGGCTGATCTCGATGGTGGCTTCGAATCTCAGGCGGTGGTTCTATGCTCTAGATGTGAATCTCAAATGCAGACGATTCATCTCCAGAAGGTATTCTCTCAGATCGGATGAAGCTTGAATGCAAACGGCGAGGTCTCTGAATGTGAAGATGCAGTAACTCGATGCGATGGTGTTTAGGGAGCTACAAAGCATTCTATCACGTTGACGATGATGATGCTCTGATCTATAGGTGTTGCTTCAAACTTTGCTGCATCGCTCACAGCTCAATGACAATGCTCAAAGGCTCGATGGTGGTAGATCCGCAGTTGTTCCTCAGCAGATTGGTGACTTCAATGGGGATCAGAGGAGGTTCTCGCAACTGGTGCTCAAGTCCAATTCTCCAATAGAGGAGCTGCACATGCATAGACACAAATTGACTCAAGACAGTCTTATCGATCTCAAAACACTAGGGGATTAGTGTTGGATCACAAGTTTAATGATGCAACTATGGAGGTCAGACCCACAAAATGGCTATCAAAATTTAATATAGATGATATTTGCTTTCTTGTAGCAAACTATTATCCACATTGATTTCTATGATAGTGAAAGAGACTCACTACAGTTTCAATTGATGCAGTATCAACTTGATGTCCCTGATCATCCAAAGATTAAAAAAAATTGAGTATGATATATGAATTATGTCAAGTATTAGTAGAAAGTGGAAAGTCACGAGTCTATTATTTAATCGATAGATTAATTCGGCTTATCTTGACAATTCATGCCTCAACTGCTACAATTGAACGTGCATTTTTAGCTATGAACCTCATGAAGGCAAGGCTTCGAAATAAGATGAAAGATGGATTTCTTAGTAGCTGTATGTTTGTTTACATAAAGATGGAGATAACCAGAACTGTCAACATAGAAGTCATTGATGATTTCTATGTACTGAAAAATGCCAAGCGCAGCTTCAATAAATTTTGTAAGTTTATACATCACTTTTGAATATTTTGATCAACAATAGTAATTTCTATTGTATATATTTGACTAAGTATCGACCCCACTTCTGAAATTTTTCTGACTCCGCCCTTGAATAGAAGGACAAAAAGAACAATCAAAGTTTTACTTAAACGATCACCCGTTGAGTTCGTAGGACAAGAAAGCAAAGAAGGAAGATATGTCCCTGATTTGTTCCAAGCACAATCAAATCGTATGCTGCTCCTCAAGAATTTAGTTGTGTAAATTCTCATTATACCTGTAAGTGGATATCTTAGTGTATCAAATATGATTCCTCTTAAGAACGATCAACAAAGTGCATGTTTCATAGCATTTAAAATAGTAAAATTGATGATGACGATGATGATAATAAGCATCGTCTATCAATGGAAGCCGCGGACCACTTCCACAGATTGACCAAACAATCCTTCCAATTTGAGTTATGAACCTACAGATAAACCAGTTTCAACCGAAATCCCTATCTTCGCCCTCCTCATCATACCTTTCGCTCATCGCATATGTCTCTCTATTTATAGGGTTTTGGGATCCATGGATCTCAATCCATGGGACATATAAAATCAATGGATGAGATTGATTTATGTCAATCTAATGGTCAAGATTGTTGTTGGTAAAAGCCAACAACTTGTAATTTAATTTAGATTAAAATTTATTTGATAAAAATCAAATATAAATCAATCCTAAATTACATCAACAAATAAGGAGAGAATATACATGGAGATTACAACTCCCATGTATAATCAAGGTGGACGGCCACCCATTCCAAATAGGACATGGGTGTCGCCCACCATATTCCATATGGTGGCAATCTCATGAGATTTCATGAGATTGCATATCTCCTTGGAAATCTCTCATTATTTATTTCCAACAACTTTTGTTGGGATTTATTCACAAAAAATAATTCACAATTAATTTTGGAAATATTGCAATCTTGACATTGGAAAAATTGTGAATCACATTCACAATCCAAAATAAAATATAATTTACATTTTCAATTAATTAGACAATGTGTATCCAATACACATTAATAATTAATCAACAAATATAAATTATAATTAGCTCTCTCTATACATTATAAATCACATTTATAATATATTATGAATAATTGGATATTACTATCCACATTATTCTTATCCACAATAATTAAATCACATTTAATTATATTGGATAACTTATTCTCATGTGCCCAAATAGTATGAATCACATTCACATTATTCACATCTTTGTTAATCAAATCACATTTAATTATCTAAGATTAATCTCCTTACAATATGAATCAAATTCATATTATCATGATAATTAAATCACAATTAATTATCCATTTTCTCAATGCTCGGATATATATATCAACGATAGAATTATCTATGAACTCTTTCAAGGATAATGCGCTTTCTCCGCGAATACTTGGAGATAAGGATGGGGCGATTGTATCGTTCCACGTATAGTGACTTGGATATTGAGATTACATCTCAAATCCAGATCTCGGGCCTCCCATAGATGCTTGGTTAAATGAAGACCGCAAATCTAATCTTCTCATTGTATTTGAATCGCATTCAGATCAATGTCCAACATTTGAATCAAGATAAGATTACTTCTCTACTAAGAGGAGTCACTAAAATCCAGACCCGTTTCATCACTCCCTAGGAATGGAAGCGTCATGGTTATACAATCATTTATGATCACTTCACCCTCAGGTATTCCCAATACATGTACATCCTGCATACTGGAAGACTCAGAATAAACCTGAAGTATAAGATCAACTTTATACTGTCTACTTCAGGGTTTTATCAGTAAGTTTCTCATTTTGATCATTGGGAGTTGGTATCGATCATATACTTTCGAATAGCATATATCATACCTAGGTCTTGATCATATACTTTCCAAAAGTATATATCAAACCTACAAATTCAGTCAAGCTTCCAAAGCGAGACGACCGTGCGCACGAAATTTGATTCTTCCCAATATCTCATGAGTGAGCTCATGTCTTCCTGTTCAGTAGTGAACCTGTATGGTCCCTGTGAGAGATCGTATTACTCATATACCCTTATATGCACACCAGCGCGCTGGTGTATAGACCTTGGTTAGGTCATCAACCTATTGGTCTGCCAAATGTACATACTCAGACGTACAGAGGATGCTTGCCTATATTATGACAGCATACGATATAGGACTTTGGTTATCTCGATCTCGTTAAGTCAACTCTTTGACCTAACTAATCTGACACCTCTGAATCTCTATTCCTATGCAGAGGACCTGCATCAAGAAGTCGGTCAGATATCAACCTAACTGAGATAGGATTGCCATCTCCTACTCAGGCGGGAGATCATCTCTTAACAATCATTTGACGGTGCTTGATGAGTCCTCAATCTAACTCATTAGATATTCATCTAAGCACCAGCCTCTATGATTCCATAATTGAATCAACAACTGTATGATCATTAAGATGGCCATGGTACATAACCCTAATTGTACTAAGGGACCTACCATGCAAATTATTTATTCTTTATTTCAGATCATGAAATGATATTTGCAATAACATTTATTGCATAATGGCTCACCGTGGGCTCGCAAGTCCAACAATACATCCTTTTGTAGATGAGTCTATCTGGTAGGACTATTAGCGGTCTGGAATGTGAAGGTTCATCCTTGCCTGCTAGCTCAACCTCTTGATTGGAAGGGATGGAGAGGTATAGGTGGAAATGCTCCTCAGGCTATTACATGATTTTGATTGACCTTTCGGCATGCATCTTGCGTACCAGTCCATCTTGCTGCTTCCACTGAGGGAGGGAAAGTATATACCCTCTATGTTAGATATTCATTGTGTGTTTTGACCAATTACATCGTTTCTTTGACCTATAGGAAGCTTTTGTATATGTGTCCCTGGGTACTCCCTTCAGATTGAACCTAGGAAGTTTTGAATGATTCACAAATTCTAATGAACATCGATTAATTCAGTATAGTACACATTAAAAGGAGTGTATCTACTTTTTTGCTTCATTCATATGAGATTTTCTGGGAATTTCTAATAATATCATGTGTGATTCCGCATTTGTCATTTCCGGCCCTGAGTAGTGAGGGAATAGAGAAGTTCTCTAGTTATGAATCGGGTATAGAGCCCATGGGAGATGCTTGCATACAATTCCGAATTCGCTATTACATGTATGCTCTAGTTTTTGTTGTTTTTGATGTTGAAACGGTCTTTCTTTATCCATGGGCAATGAGTTTTGATGTATTGGGTGTATCTGTCTTTATAGAAGGTTTTATTTTTGTGCTTATCCCATGGTTCAGTTTATGCGTGGAGAAAAGGGGCATTGGAATGGTATTAGCTCCGTCATATTCAGACAAGAAAAAGAGAAAGAAAGGAAAAGAGAACATTGAGACGATTATTCATTTGATTGAATAACCGTTATTTTAACTACATTCAATGATCTTTCGAATTGGTCAAGACTCTCCTGTTTATGACCGCTTTTTAAAGGTATGGTACTAGTTGTTGTTTTATTGAATTTTCCCGATTTGACTTTGATCGTTATGGATTGGTACAAAGATTGAGTCCTAGACAAGCGGAGCTGATTTGAACAGTTGGTACAGTAACAACGAAAATGGCTCTCTCTTCACATTATATTATATGAGAAAATGCCTGAACCGAAATATGTCATTGCTATGGGTGCCTGTACTATTACAGGGGGAGATGTTCAGTACTGATTCTTATAGTACCGTTCGAGGGGTCGATAAGCTAATTCCTGTAGATGTATATTTACCGGGCTTCCCACCTAAGCCATAGGTAGTTATAAATGCTATAACAAAGAATCGTCAGAAGATCCGTCAATAAATCTCTGAAGAAAGAATCATATCTCAACAAGAAAATCAATGTTTTACTATCAATCACAAGTTTCATGTTCTAAGTAGTATTCATACTGCAAATGACAATAAAAAATGGCTCTATCAATGATGAATACTCATTCATCACTCTTTATTCTTATATTTTAGCTACAAAAACCTTTGCAAATGCATGTATATGTTTGTAAATACAAATAATTACCAAGAGCATGCATAGTGTAAGAAGTAATAATTAGCATGTTTTTGTGCAAAAATAAAAGTATACAGATTAAAAGAAAAAGAGGGAAATATTTAGAATAAATATTGAGCAACCTAATCCTAAGGGAGGGCTCAGCATGGGCCTGACCGCATAAAAGCCAAAGTAGAGAGAGATAGGGGAGCTCATGTGTGTAAATATACCTGTAAATATAATAAAAATATTTTCCTCTAAAAATAGCATAAAATGGGCTTGTATATATTTGTAAGTATTTGTACATACAAAATCAAAATCAAAACAGAAAAAATTAAAAAGAAAATAAAAATGACCTTATTTGTACATATTAACCATGTACATACAACCACCTCTATATTTATTTAGCCTTGTAAATAAATAAATTAAAATCCTTAAAATGTGTATATATTCTATATTTTATGGTGTGAATAAATAAAATAAAAACCACAAAAACAAAATAAAAAGAACAAAATTAAAAATAAAAAAAAGAACATTGTACATGGACCATGTATATAATTGTACATATCTATTTATTTCACCCTTGTATATAAATAATAAAAATAAAATAAAAATACCTTTTTATTCCTAATTTTATTCTATAAATAAATAAAATATAGAATGGTAATAAAAATGTACAAAAATAACAAATTAAAAATCAAAAATTAAAAAGCCATATTGTATATATACCTATATATAGCACCCTAGTGTAAATACCTTATTTTTATTTTGAAAAATTAATTAAAAATCACAAAAAAATAGAAAAAAATAAAATAAACATTTTTCATATTTTGAGTTTTTAATAATTCGGCCATTTTCTATTTTATTTCTAATTTCCAAATCATTCTGACGTGGCCTGTCCCCATTGGCCGACCCGACTTCCCCGAATTTTCGCGTCATGATCCGACGCCCATACCCGCAAACCCCGAGCTCTTCTTCTTCCTTGTGCATCCGAGACCTTCGCCCGATCATCCACGTGGGGATCCGCGCTTCGCGGAACCCTGCTCGATCCTTTCTTCTCAGACCTGCACCCATATTTAATCTGAGCTCCGCCTCCATTTCACTCATCTTTGGCTCATTCGTTTTCCACCCAAGGACCTCTATGGCCTTTGCGAGAGTGACAACTCGTTCCAGGCAGTGTTGCAACGAGGAGGGGACGAGAGGACCATCGATCCGGCGACGTTGCGCCGCCGTGCGCCGCCTGGAGGTGACGCTCGAGCCTCGGACACCGACGGTCCTCGAGGCAAGGACCTGGAGCATCCCCTGCTCCTCCACAGTCGAATTCATCCATCAGGTAGCCCTCTTCCTTCTTCTTTTTCCTGAATTTTTAGTTTCCCCCAAATCGCCCCGTCGCCGTTCAGCTTTGATTCTGACCACCTCCGCCTTCGTTTCGACCATCGGAGCCATCCATCCTCTCCGCCGTTCCCCCGCGCACCTTCTTCGCCCACTCATTCACCTCAGTTCGCAAAGCAACTGGGTATCGAGTTCCTTCGCCATCGCTCCGCTGGAGCTCGCACGCCCCGCCGCACCGACCACCTTCACCCCCGCTTACAGGGTCGAGGCAATTTGCCATCGACCCGTGAATCTGTTCCCGTGCTTTTCAGGTCCATCTGAGCCCGTCTGAGGGCTCCGACTCTTTGGAGCAGCAGCTTCTCCTCCGCTGGCGTGGCCTGAGCTCTCTGGAGCTCCGCTACGTCATCGGAGGGTGCCATTAGATGTGGGAGGCCCCCACGCATCTTCTCCGATCATCAGTGGCCTCCGAGGAGGTCTCCAGCGGCCACCCGAGCCCGGCGAACCTCGTCGGAGTCCAGTTCTTTGACTATCCTCCATAGTCGTTCGATCCTCCTCCAGCTCCAGTTTACATCGTGGCCATCCACGCCAGGAGCAGACGTCACTGTTAGATCAGTGGAGGAGAGACTGCAGCCGTCCGATCGACGAGGGTTAGCCAGGCCGCTTCCTAGCCGCCAGATCTTCCACGTGGCGAGGCCCCAACCGTTCGATCAGGATCAAGGGATCCTTGCTGAGGCGCCAGCGCACCCTGGCCGTTGGATCTACACGTGGCAGCCATCCGTCCCTCGACATTTAATAAGGGGTAATTACTCTTAGGCCCCTGTAGTTTTTACATTTATTATTTAGTCCTGTAAATACGCTTGGTAGTTCTTTTATTTTTGGACATATTGCATATAGGACCCTGAAGTTTATTATGTTTGCATTTATACCCCTGTGTGTGTTGGACACGTGCATCGACATGTGAACTTTGGTGTATTTGCATTTCTTGCCCTGTGTTTTCGGCGTGTTATTGTTTGTATTTTTATTAATAGGAATGACAAGTAGGTCCCCCCAGGCCTGAGTCACGTGTATCGTGCGTGGCCTCGGGGACATTTTGCACATTCGGCCCCAGACTTTCTTGGCGTGTTATCCAAGGGGCCCAGGGCTTAATTTTATTTGCAGTTAGGTCCCTGTGCTCTGTGACTTGGTTTTTATTTTTAATAAAATAGCAAATCAACTCCAAAATTGATGAAAATTGGACACATGGCTTCTGCCATAGTCTAAAATTTTCTCTAATTTTTGGAGACATTTTTTTTATTATTTTTGTTATTTTTAAAAATTCAAAAACACACTTTTTCTTTACTGTCTAACTTTAAAAATCACAAAAAAATATTAAACACCTCTAAAAATTACAAAAAAATTAAGTAGTGTTTATTTTACCTTGCTTGATTTTCCGACCAATTTTGGTCATTTTTGGATACATAAAACCTATAAAAATTACAAAAACCCTAAAAACCCATAAAAATTCTAATAATTAAAAGAAAAATAAAAAAATAATAATTCCAGTGGCCAAATTTTCCTTGTATTTTGCACTTTATAGGAAAATTACCTTCAGGTGTTAATAGGGCCATTTTGTATTTTAAATTGGCCCTTGACACCTGACTGGACAATCCCTCTTATTTTCTATCATGTTTGATTTTTATAAAATCCAATAAAAATCAGGAAAATAACAAAAATTAACCAAAAATAGTAAAAAATATAAAAAACTTAAAAACATTTTTATTTGAATTTTTGAGTGATTTTTGAGTAGATAAATAGTTGTTTGAAGTTGCCATTTGTTTGCTTTTCTTATTTTCTTAATTAGTTTAAAAATCCAAAAAAATATAAAAAAATTAAAAATCCACCAAAAAGACCTTTATTTTATTTTATTTCTTTTCTAGACTACTTCATAGGCCGTGGGGCCATCACGTGCTCCTTGTGTTCGACCTTGGTCGCTATACCAGGTTAATATAATAGCGAGACCGCTACTTGAGTTTCAGTTGATTTTTGCCTTCGTTTGGTGGTCTGATTTTTTTCTCGATTGACACCGCTTGGTGACTTGGGTCGCAACGACCCGTGATTACCTTTACCTGAGTCGTTGGGCATGTCATCAGAATGGCGCCGTTGCCGGGGAGCACGACTTAGTAGTCGTCTTATTTTTCATTTTTATTTTATTTTCTTTTTCTTTTTCGCGGCTTTCCGCGGCTCTTTCTGAGTCCGCGGCTTTTCGCAGCTTTTTATTTTTCATTTATTTTTGTTTTATTTTATTTTATTCTCTTTTCTTTTATTTTTATTTTGCTGGTTTATTTTATTGTCATTTTTGCACATATACCCCTGTTTAGTTTCCTGCTTTTATTTGATTATTTTTATTTGGTTGATAACACACTGTTTCTTTCTTGCGAGGGCCCGAGGACCGAGGCGAAGACTTTCGAGGAGCCGGTGCAACCGCGTGATTCGGAGGCGGCTCCCTTCTGCACGGAGCCGCAGGAGAGCGTGAGAGAGGAGCTGAGTGGGAGAGGCTTAGGGCAGCTTAGACTTTATTTCATTTGAACTATTGTAATAACACAGGGACAGCTTGGACTTGGACAGTTTCTCAGGTCTGTTTTGCCGAGCACCGGTATGCTCGGGGGACCCAACCCTTAGGTTTTTCGCGGCTTTTTCACGGTTTTTGTTTTTCGCTGCCTTTTACGGTTTTATGCGGTTTTTCTCGAGCCCCTAGCCCTAGAACTTTCTGTTTGACTGTGCCGTACTAAGTAGGATCCAAACACCTAATAGAATGCCTGTGCCTATAGATCGTTAATTGGACCTACTAATAAAACATTAATAAAAATAGCTGATTCATTTCCTTCGAGCCTACGTGCCGCATCCCGCCCTGCCAAGCGCTGCTCCTGAACCCGATTTGTCGGGAGGAGGAGGGGTAGACCGAGACCGGACTCTCTGGATCGAAGGCTGGTGACCAGCTAGACGGTTCTTTCGAGTAGAAGTTGCCTGCTTAGGACTCGGCTTTTCCCGCTGCACTATTTAGGTAGTTTCTTTTCTGTCTTTCAATTCTGCGCGGATCATATTGCATGTAGAGTGCTGGAGTCAGGTACGCATTTCTTTCTCTGCATGCATCATTGATTTCATCGCGCATCGGCTTTTTCGTCTTCTCCCCCTGTTTTTGACTTAATAATCAGGAGAACCGAAAAATTCGTTAGGTGTTTTGATTTTTATTGAAAAAGATCTAAAAAGAGAAACCATAAAATTGGGACTGCTAAAACTATTGATCACTAAAAGACACTTGACTTAAAAATTTGTCTTGGGGAGAGCAACCCCCTCATTGCTTGGTTTGATTGTGCGAGAGAGTGACCTGAACACTAGGTAGAGCCCTCCGGTACTACTCTCGACTGATTACTGACTCTTCTGTGCGGGACAGTCGATTGGGAAAATATCGGGTATCCCAGCAGGTCACGTAATCGCTCTGATATCTTGATTGTTCACAAAAATAAAAATTGACAAGATAAATTGACCGAGCCTTTACGGTCTTCAGCTCGCGTTGCGTTGGTGAACTTGGGGGTTTGCTTGTGATCATAGTTTCTCCAGATCTCACCCGCCTTACTCGTACATCAAGATGATGGGCATACGATCTCTTAGGCAGCCTCTGGCTGCACCGCTTTCGGGCACGTCTACCCGTTCATCTAGGTTGGTTCGCGAGAGCTGAGACCAGCTCTCCGAACCCGAGTATGATTCCACCCTGTTCCCCCTCGACCCCCTTTCTTTCCGTTCTGAGAGGCCAGTTCCAGAGGAGAGACTTTCAGATTTATCGGCACCTGAGTATGGATCGTTTGATTTTGCAGAGACCATGGCCGGCAGTTCTGATGATCGCTCTAGAGGTCCATAGCCCGAGCATTTTATTATGGACCAGGGTGCGATCAACTCCACCCTGATTGCCTCCCTCGAGACAGTACAACAACAGTTGAGGGATCAGGGAGCTTTCATGCTAGATATGAGGCGAGAGATGGAGCAGATGAGAGCAGAGCGAAAGCAGCAGAGAGACGGGCCGAGAGTCCCAGATGAGGCAGCAGCAGCAGCCGTAGCAGCTGCAGCGGCCGCCGCCGCAGCGGCAGCTGCCGCAGCAGGAGCAGGAGAGCCACCGAGACCGATGCGGGAGTTGCACAACCCCGGATCGACCCCGATGCATCACTGGGTTGCTTTGCCAGCAATCGTGGGGGACTTCAACTTCCCCCCGAACACCTTGCAGCTCCTCCCCCATTTCCATGGGCTCACCATGGAGGAGCCCCATCTCCACCTCCAGGAGTTTCTCATGATTTGCAGTACTGTCCACGACCGTTAGGTGGACCATGACACGATCCGGATGATTGCCTTCCCCTTTTCTTTGGCAGACCGAGCAGCCACCTGGCTGAAACATCTGGGGAAGTTTGTCTACACTTGGGAGCAGCTCCGCACCGAGTACTTGCACAAGTACTATCCACTCGGGCGGACCAATGCCACGAGAGCCCTGATCAACAACTTCTCCATGCTCCCCAACGAGCAGTTCCATGAGGCATGGGAGAGGTTCATAGAGCTGACTGATAGATGCCCGCACGACATTTCCAAGCCGAACCTCGTGCAAAGCTTTTTCAACGGGCTGACACCAGAGCTTCAGGGCTTGGTGAACGCTTCTTGTGGTGGGTCTTACTTCGCCAAGGATCATGACCAGGTCTGGGCAATCTACGAGGAGATGACCGAGAACTACATGGTGATGTCCCAGACCCGGTTGTACACTCAGGGCAGACCCCAGCAGCCACATACCGTGCAGTACCAGAGGATAGCACGGGTCGACGCTGGTCCTTCCAGTTCGTCCACGGTAGCAGCAGCACAGGCCGAGTAATCAACCGCGGACATGGGGATCATCAGTGAGAAGCTGGATCGGATGGAGTTGATAGAGAAGAAGCAGTGCCAGGGCATCACTCAGATGGAGCAGATGGCACAGACTCTGAGCGACATGAAGACCCAGCTCATGTGTCTCCAGGAGGCACAGACGACTTCCCAGCCCCGTCTTCAGTCGCGAGGTGATCACGGCAGCAGCAGCAGCTCATCCCAGCGCTCCAGCTCCCACCAGCAGCCTAGACATGTTCACCTTGTACAAGCGGAGCCGTACCAGCAGCTGCAGCCCACCTACCAGTCACCACCATCTCCAGACTTGCAGATGGTGGTATACCAGCCGGATCAGCCTCTGGCAGTACTCCCGCCACCCCAGTACGATGCAGAGCCATTGATGGATGTCAACGGGATTTGGTATGACCGCCCTCTGCCCGGTATCCGACGAGACCATCCCGAATTCCGTTGGGGGACCGGAGGTGCCCAGCCCCAGCAACAACCATCAGGTTAGGGAGGCCAGTACGGCCATCAGAGGGATCACCACCCGCAGCAGTAGCAGCCCCCAGTGTACCCATCACAGCAGCAGCAGCAGTCGTCGTATGGTCCTCGTCCCTATCAGCAGGGACAATCTTGGAGGCGAGATCAGCCTCACCACCAGCAGCAGCAGCATCACCCATACCCCTCTCAGACACAACACCAGTTCCAGCAGCCTCACTACCATAGAGGCTACCCGTCGGGCTCTCATGAGAGCCCCGCCTTGGATGATATAGCCCGCCTTCTCACTGATCAACAGGCTACCTTTCGACGGGAGATGGACGAGTTCCACCAGGAGATGCGGGACATTGTGAGAGGGAAGGCCGCCATACCTGCCCAGATTGAGCCGAACCCCAACAGACTGAAGAGGAAATCTGAGCAGGTAGCTTGTACTGAGTATACCACTCCTAGTGATGTATTTGGTGATATGACTGGATATCTTTTTGATACTGATTTTGTCACACTTATGAGCAGTAGGATGCCATCAGGTGGCGCCTCGTCTAAGCTACATCATGAGGAGATACCTAGAGCGCCTGACGAGGAGGAGGAGAGCGGTACTGAGGCCGATAGAGATGATGATGGTGGTACTGATGCCACCAAGGATGCTGATTCCACAGGCGGTGCTGAGGCCGCCGTTTCACCAGTTGGAGGAGGTGGTACTGAGGCCACCCCTGATGCCGAGTCAGAGCGCGGCACTGAGGCCGCGAGTCTTCCAGCAGATCCAGCCGATGGTGGTACTGACACCACCCATGCTTTTGTTGAGAGACCTGTTGTTTTTCCTACTTCTGATGTATCTCGGAACTCTGTTGTTAATAAAGGAAAGGGTTTGGTTTTTTCTGGTCCCACTGTGGTGCATGATGTATGTGTGGATCCGGCCGTCGAGCCGTCTAGACCCTTTTCTAGTCCTTCATCTGAGAAGGACCCTGTGATCCCCTTCCCTAGAGCCCTTCAGATGGGGAAGGGGAAGAAAAAAGAAAATCCAAAAAAGAGAGATCAGGAAGAGTTCAGCCAGCAGATGATAGATCGATTTAACATACAGCTGACTCTTCAGGAGGCTTTGCAGCACATCCATCTTCTTCAGCGTTCCCTTAGAGACAGGACCACAGTCAGGAGGAAGAGGAGGAACCACCACTCAGAGATACATGTGCTGACGACAGCCATGTGTTTCGCGATCCAGAACCGACTGCCGGCCAAGAGGCCAGATTCAGGAGCCCCTTATGTCAGATGCCACATTAGAGAGCAGAGGTTTGACCGTACTCTATTAGATAGCGGATCGTCGATCAACCTCCTTCCGGCAGCCCTTCTCGACCGCTTCGAGTTGGGCACTCTTAGACAGAGCAGGACAGTCCTTCAGTTTGCTGATCGATCTGTCAAGAGGCCGAAGGGGTTGTTGCGAGACGTTGTCGTCACTATTCAGGGCCTGCAATTCCCCATGGACTTCGTAGTGTTGGACATGGAGATCCCTGATTCAGTGACCGATACCCCCATCATTCTCGGTCGCCCGTTTTTGGCCACAGCCAAGGCGGTGATTGACCATGATAGCGGGAAGGTATACTTTCGCGTCGAGGGAGAAAGTGTACAAATAGAGACGGTCGAGGACAACAGAGCCAGAGAGAGAGCATGCTCAAAGACCACTTCAGACACAGAGCAGATGACAGATGCCGGGCTAGACATCCACCAGGACTGTGACTTTGTGATCACATACGATGAGGCAGTTTGGGCAGACCCAGTAGCACAGGCCATCCTCTCATTTTCAGATTCCGCTGATGCAGAGATGACAGCAGAGGAGAGCTTGGAGAGCACATTCCTGGTCCAGGATACTTCTGAGGCAGCAGAGCTGGTTCTCGACCGCGACACTGATTTTTGTGATGATGGTGGTACTGATGCCACCTTAGATGATACAGATCCCTCGGAGTCTGAGTCTGATTGGGCAGATTGTGAGGATTACATGCCAGACCTGATTTCCACTGAGCCTATAGCTGAGGAGGAGGTAGATGCCGAGCAGCGCAGAGACAGTCCATCAGGGCAACCTTCTCCAGTTTCTGAGATTGACAGAGAGTTTCAGTTCTCCCATGCAGATTTGGCAGCGTTTACGCAGACTTTTCAGAGGCCAGATCCACCAGCACCCAGCTGTCCAGAGCTGAAGCCACTCCCTACTTCGCTGAAGTACAGATTCCTTGCGGGTGAGCCTAAGATGTACCCAGTCATTATCTCCGCTGATTTGACTGGAGAGCAAGAATCCCGTCTGATGGGGGTTCTTGAAAAGAACCGTAAGGCGATTGGATGGAGCGTAGCAGATCTCCAGGGGATAAGTCCGACCCTGTGCTCCCACCATATCTATCTCGAGGATGAGGCGAAGCCGTCGCGTGAGTTCCAACGGCGGCTGAACCCGAATCTGAGAGAGGTTGTCATGAAGGAGATATCGAAATGGTGGAGCGTTGATTATATCTACCCTATCTCCGACTCCAAGTGGGTCAGCCCTTTGCATGTGGTGCCCAAGAAGACGGGCATCACTACAGTGATTAGTGAGTCTGGAGAGGAGATTGCTACACGAGTACCCACTTCTTGGCAGGTCTGCGTTGACTACAGGAGACTCAACCAGGCCACCAAGAAGGATCATTTCCCCCTGTCCTTTATTGATCAGATCATTGAGAGACTGGAAGGGAAGAGCCACTATTGTTTTCTGGATGGGTACTCGGGCTACAACCACGTGGCCATCGCTCCCGAGGACCAGGACAAGACCACCTTTACCTGTCCCTTCGGCACATACGCCTTCCGACGCATGCCATTTGGGCTATGCAATGCCCCTGCGACCTTTCAGAGATGCATGCTGTCGATCTTTTCGGACATGGTAGGGGAGTGCTTGGAGGTCTTCATGGATGATTTCTCGGTTTACGGCGACAGATTCGACTCCTGTCTTGACTGCCTAAACCGAGTGCTTCAGCAATGTATAGAGGTCCACCTTGTGCTATCTTGGGAGAAGAGTCACTTCATGGTGACTCAAGGGACGGTGCTTGGCCATATCATCTCCAACCGGGGCATGGAGGTCGATCCGGCCAAGGTAAATGTCATTAGAAAACTCGCACCGCCGTCCAATTTACGGCAGTTACGGTCATTCCTGGGGCATGTCGGTTTCTACCAACGATTCATTCATGATTTCAGCAAGATTGCTCGGCCGTTGACTGACCTGCTGACGAAAGACACCGAGTTCCTTGTCAATGACAAGTGTCTTCGAGACTCTCAAGTAGTGTGTTATAGAGGCTCCTGTACTCCAGCCGCCTAATTGGTCTCTCCCATTCGAGATCATGACGGATGCCTCCGATTTTGTCGTGGGGGCCGTGCTGGACAGAGGAGGGATGGAGTCCCCTTTGCCATCCACTACGCTAGCCGCACATTGGATTCCGCCCAGCGGAATTACACAGTCACAGAGAAGGAGATGCTAGCCGTAGTGTTCGCCCTAGATAAGTTCAGATCGTACATTATTGGATCTAGAGTGACCCTGTTTACTGATCACACCACCATCTGATACCTCATGGCAAAGAAGGATGCCAAGGCCAGACTGACTAGATGGATCCTTCTACTCGAGGAGTTCGACATTGAGATCAAGGATAAGCCTGGAGTCAAGAATGTGGTGGCGGATCATCTCTCCCGTTTAGAGTAGCCTGAGGATTCTGAGCAGATTGATCCTATTTGTGAGACCTTCCCAGATGAGGTGATCCTTGCTATCGCCTCCCTCCCGTGGTATGCTGACATTGTGAACTTTCTTGTTGCTAAGAAAGTCCCACAAGGTTGGCCCAGGCAGAGGCTTGAGACCTTCCTCGCGAAGGCCAAGTCCTACCACTGGGAGGATCCCATCCTTTACCACGAAGGAGGGGATAGCATCTGGCGTAGGTGCATTCCTCAGGAGGAGCACCATAGCGTCCTCACTTACTGCCGCAAGCTTTAGGCAGGAGGACATCATTCTGGGAGGAGAACGACACAGAAAGTGCTCCAATCCGGCTTGTGGTGGCCTACTCTCTTCAAGGACTCTGATGAGTTCGTGAAGAGGTGTACTGACTGTCAGAGGATGGGCACTTGTGGACAGTGTGATATGATGCCGATGCAGCCCATTCACTTCTGTGAGGTTTTTGACGCATGGGGCATCGATTTCATGGGTCCATTCCCTAAGAGTCAGGGATTTGAGTACATTCTGCTAGCCGTTGATTATGTGAGTCGTTGGGTTGAGGCCATCACCGCCCGAGCCGTTGATGCGAGGACAGTTTGCAGATTTTTGAGGAAGCACATCATCATGCAGTTCGGGGTTCCTCGAGTGTTGATTTCAGATGGGGGGTCTCATTTCATCAACGACCAGGTGAAGGCCCTTGCTAGCGAGTTCGGCGTAGACCATCGAGTTGCCACACCATATCATCCACAGACGAATGGTCTAGCCGAGGTGTCGAACAGGGAGATCAAGACTATTTTGCAGAAAGTCGTCCGCCCTGACCGAAAGGATTGGTCACAGCTTTTGGACTTGGTCTTGTGGGCATATAGGACGTCTTTCAAGACACCATTGGGCACATCTCCCTTTCACCTCGTATATGGCAAGCCGTGCCATTTACCTGCTGAGCTGAGACACAGGTCACTTTGGGCAGTCACTCAGATACTTGTTGATCCAGATAGTGTAGGAGACCAGAGGAGGGCAGAGTTAGCAGCCTTGGAGGAGCTTAGAGATACTGCCTTCTCAAACAGCCTACATTACAAGGAGAGAGTGAAGGAGTGGCATGATTCTCACATCAGCCACAACATTTTGAGCCTGGACAGAGAGTATGGCTGTTTGATGCGAGGCTTCGTCTATTTCCAGGGAAGCAACAGAGCAAGTGGAAGGGACCTTACTTGGTGAGAAAGGTACACGACAACGGTAGCATTGATATATCCGAGTTGTCTTCTGAGAGTACCTTTCGAGTGAACGGCCAGCGGCTCAAGCCATTTCTAGATCATGAGCCGCGGGTCGTTGATGTTGCCCCGATTCATTTTGCGTGAGATGTGGTCTCTTGATTCACATCTATTGCATCTCACACCTGGTTATCACTGTTCTTCCGACCTGTATAGATCCAGATGTCCATATCATCACAATCTTTAGTCCCACATCCATTTCTTCATCTTCAGATTATGCTATACTTAGGGTGTACTTTACCCTAAGTATAGGGGGGATGTAGGACCTTTGAGTTTTTCTCTTGTTTCTTTCTATCCCTGTTTTTGTTTCCTATACTTAGGGATATTTTACCCTAAGTATAGAGGGGGTAGACCCTGTACATTCGCCACTCGGTTTTCCCTTTGTGTACATCCTGCTATACTTAGGATTACCTGATCCTAAGTATAGGGGGAAAAGTCGAGAGTCTCTTGAGTTTCTATTCATTCATTCGTCTTTGTATATAGCCTTCCTTTTCACTTCCCTATTCATAGCACGAGTTATGTCTTCTTCATCGCTCTTTACTCTAAGGACATCGTTCGAGCTAAGTATAGGGGGGTGTGTATATATTTCATATATAATTTAGCCATAACTCGTACTTTGTGTGAGTGTGTTAATAAATAAAAATGGCTAAAAACCCTAAAAATTCACAAAAATTAAAAATTTTTCCTGTAAATAAACATTCTTTTATTGTACATACATAGCTATTGTACAAATTATTTTTGTAAAAATGTTTTCAAAAACTTTTTGTGTAAAGTTTGTGTAAATATTTTCATATCAAAATTATGTATATAGTACAAATTTTTCCAAAATGTTTTGAAAATCAAAAGTTTGCAAAAATCTTGTGTAAATGTGTGTAAATACTTTTGCAAAACTTGCATTTCATGCATTCATTCATTCATGATTTCAAAACATTTTTCAAAAATTTTGCATGTTTGTAAAATATCGTGTAAATAGCATCTTCGTATATATGTATATAGTTTTTCCTGGATTATAGTTGACATTTAAACTAGCCTGGAATTAAATTGAGAAATGGAGCTTGATTAATATCTTAATCCACCTAATTTATAAGATGAACCTTATAGGGCTTAGGGTTAAGGCTTTTCAGGTCCATGGTGACTTAATTCTTTGAGTCCACTAGGCTATGATCACATGTCATCTCAATGAGCCTAAGTAGAGCACTTAACAACAACACATGACTCATAGGGACAATGGCTTTACTTGGACACCAGCACTTTGCACCGAGCTCTCTACGGATGAGGTGGTGAGGAGGCAGTCTTCCTTGAATTGGGGTAGCATATGAGGGTAGTACTTCTAGGCGGAACCTCTCTTCTTCTTTTAGTGAAGGAAGTGCGTCTCAACTTGGTCTGGTTGCCATGAGGTCTAACGACAGGAGTTGTGGGTTGCAATAAAGCTTCAAAAGAGGGATAATCTACTGGCTCAAGAGGAAAAACTCCTTGTATATATGCTGCACATGTATATGTTGTATAGATGCACTTGAAAAAAATGCAAAAAGAAAATAACTCCAACAAAGTGGTGGGTCTGAGAGAAAATGATAATCCCACCGGAGTATGTATATAGTGCAATAAGCAAAGCTTGAGATTCATGTTCCACCTTATGTAGCTTGCAGCAGGGAGACTTGGCTACACTGGTCGAGCTCCCAAGGATACATGGCTACACTGGCCATGGTCCATTGTCTTCTTCCTCCTCTTCTTGAGCCGGTTGAACTTGAACTTAGAAGGGAATACCCCGTTCCTCAAGGAAAGAGTGGCCAGATTGGGGTCATAGAGTTACCTTGTTGGGGAGGGTTGTCAAGTTGCCATTTCTGAGGTAGAGAGCTTGTACCTCACATTCACAGTACAAGGAAGGATTCATGGTCTTCAGGGTTTGTGTTTGATGACTTGTTCTGACCTGGATTATTGAGGAGTCTTGATTATAGATTGGTGGAACTTAGAGGCTGTTGAGTTTTAAACTTAAGTCCAAATAAGGTTCCGACACATTAATAATCCAAAGATCTGATCGAGCTCCATAATTCAATTTAATGAAGGCAAGTTTAATATTCAACCTTGATCCATGTACATTCTCCTCTTTTTCTTTTTCTTTCTCTTTTTCACTTCTTTTGCAAATAAGTGTTTGCTAAGGGACTAGCAAAGTTAAGTATAGGGGGGTAATGAATACTCATTCATCACTCTTTATTCTTATATTTTAGCTACAAAAACCTTTGCAAATGCATGTAGATGTTTGTAAATACAAATAATTACCAAGAGCATGCATAGTGTAAAAAGTAATAATTAGCATGTTTTTGTGCAAAAATAAAAGAATAAAGATTAAAAAGAAAAAGAGGGAAATATTTAGAATAAATATTGAGCAACTAATCCTAAGGGAGGGCTCAGCATGGGCCCGACCGCATAAAAGCCAAAGTAGAGAGAGATAGGGAGCTCATGTGTGTAAATATACCTGTAAATATAATAAAAATAGTTTCCTCTAAAAATAGAATAAAATGGCTTGTATATATTTGTAAGTATTTGTACATACAAAATCAAATTAAAAATAGAAAAAATTAAAAAGAAAATAAAAATGACCTTATTTGTACATATTCACCATGTACATACAACCACCTCTATATTTATTTAGCCTTGTAAAAAAATAAATTAAAATCCTTAAAAATGTGTATATATTCTATATTTTATGGTGTGAATAAATAAAATAATAACCACAAAAACAAAATAAAAAGAACAAAATTAAAAATAAAAAAAGAACATTGTACATAGACCATGTATATAATTGTACATATTTATTTATTTCACCCTTGTATATAAATAATAAAAATAAAATAAACATACCTTTTTATTCCTAATTTTATGATATAAATAAATAAAATAAAAAATTGGAATAAAAATGTACAAACATAACAAATTAAAAATCAAAAATTAAAAAGCCATATTGTATATATACCTATATATAGCACCCTAGTGTAAATACCTTATTTTTATTTTGAAAAATTAATTTAAAATCACAAAAAATAGAAAAAAAATAATAAAATAAACATTTTTCATATTTTGAGTTTTTAATAATTCGGCCATTTTCTATTTTATTTCTAATTTCCAAATCATTCTGACGTGGCCTGTCCCCATTGGTCCACGGGGACGTTGACCCCCCAGTCAACTCCCCCCCTTGGACCACTTCCCACGGGTCCATGACGCCCGACCCGACTTCCCCGAATTTTCGCGTCATGATCCGACGCCCATACCCGCAAACCCCGGGCTCTTCTTCTTCCTTGTGCATCCGAGACCTTCACCCGATCATCCGCGTGGGGATCCGCGCTTCGCGGAACCCTGCCCGATCCTTTCTTCTCGGACCTGCACCCATATTTAATCTGAGCTCCGCCTCCATTTCACTCATCTTTGGCTCATTCGTTTTCCACCCAAGGACCTCCATCACCTTCGCAAGAGTGACAGCTCGCTCCAGGCAGTGTTGTAGCGAGGAGGGGACGAGAGGACCATCGATCCGGCGATGTTGCGTCGCTGTGCACCGCCTGGAGGTGACGCTCGAGCCTCGGACACCGACGGTCCTCGAGGCAAGGACCTGGAGCATCCCCTGCTCCTCCATAGTCGAATCCATCCATCAGGTAGCCCTCTTCCTTCTTCTTTTTCCCAAATTTTTAGTTCCCCCAAATCGCCCCGTCACCGTTCAGCTTTGATTTCGACCACCTCCGCCTTCGTTTCGACCATCGGAGCCATCCATCCTCTCCGCCGTTCCCCCGCGCACCTTCTTCGCCCACTCATTCACCCCAGTTCGCAAAGGAACTGGGTATCGAGTTCCTTCGCCGTCGCTCCGCCAGAGCTCGCACGCCCCACCGCACCGACCACCTTCACCCCCGCTTACAGGGTCAAGGCAATTTGCCCTCGACCTGCGAATCTGTTCCCGTGCTTTTCAGGTCCATCCGAGCCCGTCTGAGGGCTCCGACTCTTTGGAGCAGCAACTTCTCCTCCGCCGGCGTGGCCTGAGCTCTCCGGAGCTCCGATACGTCATCGGAGGGTGCCATTAGACGCAGGAGGCCCCCACGCATCTTCTCCGATCATCAGTGGCCTCCGAGGAGGTCTCCAGCGGCCACCCGAGCCTGGCGAACCTCGCCGGAGTCCAGTTCTTTGACCATCCTTCGTAGCCTTTCGATCCTCCTCCAGCTCCAGTTTACATCGGGGCCATCCAAGCCAGGAGCAGACGTCAGCGTTAGATCAGTGGAGGAGAGACCGCAGTCGTCCGATCGACGAGGGTTAGCCACGCCGCTTCCTAGCTGCCAGATCTTCCACGTGGCGAGGCCCCAGCCGTTCGATCAGGACCGAGGGATCCTTGCTGAGGTGCCAGCGCACCCTGACTGTTGGATCTACACATGGCAGCCATCCGTCCCTCGACATTTAATAAGGGGTAATTACTCTTAGGCCCCTGTAGTTTTTACATTTATTATTTAGTCCTGTAAATACGCTTGGTAGTTCTTTTATTTTTGGACATATTGCATAGAGGACCCTGAAGTTTATTATGTTTGCATTTATGCCCCTGTGTGTGATGGACACGTGCATCGACACGTGAGCTTTGGTGTATTTGCATTTCTTGCCCTGTGTTTTCGGCATGTTATTGTTTGTATTTTTGTTAATAGGAATGACAAGTAGGTCCCCCCAGTCCTGAGTCACGTGTATCATGCGTGGCCTCGGGGACATTTTGCACATTCAGCCCCAGACTTTCTTGGCATGTTATCCAAGGGGCCCAGGGCTTAATTTTATTTGCAGTTAGGTCCTCGTGCACTGTGGCTTGGTTTTTATTTTTAATAAAATAGCAAATCAACTCCAAAATTGATGAAAATTGGACACATGGCTCCTGCCATAGTGTTTTGATTATTTTTGTTATTTTTAAAAATTCAAAAACACACTTTTTCTTTATTGTCTAACTTTAAAAATCACAAAAAATATTAAAACATCTCTAAAAATTACAAAAAAATTAAGTAGTGTTTATTTACCTTGCTTGATTTTCCGACTAATTTTGGTCATTTTTGGATACATAAAACCTATAAAAATTACAAAACCCCTAAAAACCCATAAAAATTCTAATAATTAAAAGAAAAATCAAAAAATAATAATTCCAGTGGCCAAATTTTCCTTGTGTTTTGCTCTTTACAGGAAAATTACCTTAAGATGTTAGTAGGGCCATTTTGTATTTTAAATTGGCCCTTGACACTTGACTGTATAGTCCCTCTTATTTTCTATCTTGTTTGATTTTTATAAAATCCAATAAAAATAGGAAAAATACCAAAAAATAACCAAAAACAGTAAAAAATATAAAAAACTTAAAAACATTTTTATTTGAATTTTTGTGTGATTTTTGAGTAGATAAATAATTGTTTGAAGTTGCCATTTGTTTGCTTTTCTTATTTTCTTAATTAATTTAAAAATCCAAAAAAATATAAAAAAATAAAAATCCACCAAAAAGACCTTTATTTTATTTTATTTCTTTTCTAGACTACTTCGTAGGCCGTGAGGCCATCACGTGCTCCTTGTGTTCGACCCTGGTCGCTATACGAGGTTAATATAATAGCGAGACCGCTACTTGAGTTTCAGTTGATTTTTGCCTTCGTTTGGTGGTCTGATTTTTTCTCGATTGACACCGCTTGGTGACTTGGGTTGCAACGACCCGTGATTACCTTTACCGGAGTCGTCGTGCGTGTCATCAATCAACACCACATACTTTAGAGATATCTTATGAAGAATTTTTTAAGTCAAAAAATGCAATATCTTCTCGTGAATTGGCGAATTAG
Organism: Ottelia alismoides; assembly: GCA_037367405.1. NCBI lineage: Eukaryota > Viridiplantae > Streptophyta > Magnoliopsida > Alismatales > Hydrocharitaceae > Ottelia > Ottelia alismoides. The sequence goes on along the minus strand of JAZKJV010010764.1, from coordinate 747,797 downwards.
GCAAATCGTTTTTGTTTGTGCAAAATAATCAAATAAACAACTGATCAATCTTTAGAAAGATCATTGTCAATTTGAAATACTCATATAAATACAAATGCGAGAGAGATCAAGAAGATGCAAGGTCGTTTATCCACCATAATGAGCTAATTCATAGATCTTTGGGCTTCGATTACCAAGGAATAAAAACTTGACTAAGATCTATGAGTATTGGGACTCCATTGCAGTCATTTCATATGTATATGGTAACTATTATTTACGATCTCAGTGTGCTTATGACGTATCACCTGGTGGATTTTGAGCTAGTGTGTATCATCTGATGAGAATACAATATGGTGTGGATCAACCGGAAGAGGTATGCATCAAAGTCTTTACCCCAAGGAAGAATCCTCAAATCCCCTCAGTTTTCGAAAAGTGCATATTTGATAATCTAATGAGATGTTGGAAATTTCTTATAATAATTATCCACGCCTTAAACGTATCTTGATGCCTGAAAGTTGGATAGGCTGGCCTTGACGTAAGGACTATATTACTCCCAATTTCTATGAAATACATGATGCTTATTGAATGATAAGAAATTTCTCTTGACTTATATGATGGATTGGAAGTTCAGATATCATTTTCTCTTCCGTTCTAGTTGAAACAGAGTAACTTCACTTGAATTCCTATTATGGGTGGGCCAATAAATCATTACGATTTTCCAATTTGTCAAAAATATGATATATGTTTCGAATAAGTAGAGACAATAAAGGGTTATGTATCATGAACTTAGTTGTACCGCACATATCAGTTAGATGAACCAAGTAATGTAACATAAGCAGGAGAGGGAGTCAAGAAAAAGGAAATCGAAAATTCCGAGGGGAATTTGTACTGTATACGAGATACATTCTATCAACTCCTACCCTTCCACTCTTCTAGACTAGAATTTTGATGGGGTTTTTAACCTACTCACTTCGGATATATTATGAGGAATTCACATCTTTTTACAAAAAAAAAGAGAAATGTAGGTATATATATACAACTATATTCATAAGTATGTAGCATGCTCTAGACTATGAAATGTATCCCAACCAACCTTTTTTGATGAATTGAAATTCTTATTAATATTGGAATAGCCTGTCAGGAACCTAATTGGAACTGGTGACACGAGGATTTTCAGTCCTCTGCTCTACCAACTGAGCTATCCCGACTCGACAACTTTTCCCATATTATAGTACTAAAAGACCGATATTTATGTCGGGGATGAAAATCTCACTTAGTCCCTGGAATTTCTGCTATCTTCAAAAATCTAGAAGACTTTCTTTGATAAGTGTAAGGGTAATGATATGGGCTCTGAATGGTTCCATAATGGGGATTCTTTGTCCATATATGTTGATTTCTATGTGCCACCAAAAATGGAAGATGGGATAAGATAGAAGCATTTCAGTTCTTGTGAAAGAGTAGAATGAACGACAAATGTAACAAATTTTGACGAGGGGAAAAAAGAGTTAGGAAATCCCATTTTTCTTGGCCCTCACGATTTGATAAAGTCTCCCTATAATCTGCCCACGATGGTGTGCGGGGAATAACAAAAGCTAAACCTCACCTCACGGTCGTGGGTCTACCAAGCAAGGTGGCACTGCTCTCGATCTCTCGACTAATAGCCTCACGTAAGTACTTTATGCTCACTCTTAGCCTCCCCTTCACTTCGTTACGGGTCCAGTTTCTCAAGGCCAAATCATGACGAAATAGAAACAGTTGGAACTTTTTTTTTCATGTTCCACCAATTGATAATGGGCCTGCGCGCCTTATGCTCGGCTTGCATGTCTCTTAGCTAACACTCGTGCTCTATCCTCGTATTCTCTCTCAGCTTGGTTTAGCTACTTTGATCCCAGCATCCCTTTCTCTTTCACTTCTTTGCTAGTGCTCTTACGAACACGGAAAGTCACTTGGTTGTCCGGAGCAAAAGGTCGATTCAAATCATAGGACTCTGGAATGAAAAAGGTGTGAAGTGAAAGATGACTGACTATCCTATAAGTTGCGAAGCGAAAGATCATCGACTATCCAAGTCGCATCCCTCAGCCCTGGACGCCTGCATGCCCTCGAAGAGTGGGGTACATATTCGATTCTTTCTCATGAAAAAAGATATTAGCACTGGTAGTCGGACTTGCTTTCTCGTAGTCTGAGAAAGAGGGACTTTTAGCTTTGTATTAGTCCTACTAAATCCTGGAATCTATACTAGCCTGTCCTACTAGGATTATTAGAGAAAGATCCTAGTACATTATCTTGCGCCTAGTTCTTTTCTTTTTCAAAGAGAACTCCTAGCCCTTCCATCTTCCTTGCCTATCTAGACTATCTATCTTGGCCTCTTATTGCTAGAACAGACAAAGCAGCATACCCTTGGCTTGGGAACAAGAGGAAATTCCCAACTAGTCTATAAGATGGGAAAAATCCAATAGTAGAACCAGAACCTTTTGCAAGATGGAGGAATGGGACTGATTATTGACTTAAGACTTGGAGGAGGTGGGGAAAACGATCAATTTCATCTCAAACCCCTTGGAGAATACAGGGGGATAATGAGGATGAAGAGTATTAACAAGCGCCGGGTAAGCAGAGGATCATGAATGAACTTGCTTTCCTTTTCGTGAATAACTAATATATAAGAAAATGGTAAAGAAAGATAGTTGGGAGTCACAATCATAGCCGATATTAGATGGAAGGGGAAAAAGGCTACCAAATAGACTCGAATAAGCTCTTCTTCCCTAGGGTCATATCCGAAGCGAACTCAAAGCAACCAACAACCATAATTTTCCCTCGCCCGCTCCCTAGCTAATTTCTATTGAAACCTAACCCCTCTATTGCTGAGGTAAACTATACAACTTCTTCACACTAGTTTTTTGATAACATATTTATATAATGGCGAATAGCTCATCAATCTCTTTTTGCATTTGAGGATGAAACTGGATATATAAAACAACTAAGAGATGAGAGTGAGAAACAAAACCAATAAATAGTACACTCGAGGAGAGCCTCGCTAATACTTCGGTGAAGGTAGGTGTGAATCCCATCGAGGGTCTTGTTGGAAATTCAGCCTGCACGGTTCGGCTCATCAAGTCTCGAATCTATCTCTATGCCTGGTCGTTCTTCCCCAATGTCCACTTTGTCAATCCATCATCTTTCTGCCATGTGATCTTCTTTCATATATATCCGAAAGAAAGCACTCGCAAGACCCCTAATCGACAATATTATAAAAGATCAGAAATTCAACGAGAAGTCAAAATGGGGAGGGGGTTCTTGGAAACACGACCAAGGTTCAGAGCGGGGGAAGAGAGGAAAACAACAAATATGCATGTCCTAGTGGTAGAGCTCATCTCCGGAATGATTAGGCAGTTATCTGTGATGACCCTTGCCCATGATATGATCATCGAGTCAATTCACACGTTCCAATTAGAGCAAGGAATGCGTCGGTTTTGTTTAGAGCATGATGGTCGCCTGAGTGCTTTTCACTCGACGAGAATCAGATATTCGAAAGGGTTGTGGTGCATGCAAAATCCCCCTTGACCATCTTACAAAAGTTCTCAATCGATCATATATATTGTGCTTGCTTAGCGTCGCAAAGGCTAATATATATAAACTACATTCAACCATGCTCTGGATAATCCACCTCTGAAGAGCTACGGACGAGTCGAAATCCAGCAGCCAATTGCTAACTCTAAATAAGGGGAGGGGTTGCGTGCGAGCTGAATGATGCAGGTGCACAAGAGTACTGAGCGCAACAACCATCTCTTTTTAATGGGTTCTACGGACCGATGCCTGCTGCTTCATTTGGGGGAAAAGAATCATTGTTATGCTGGTAATTATCAGGAAAAAAAACCATAAAAATCTTCCTCGTGTATCATCTGTAGCAGAACTATGAACGGGAGATAGCAATCCAAACCGTATTGAAAAGGTTCCTAAGACACAGCATGGAAGAGTCACAATATGAAGAAGCGAGGTCCAAGAATGAAGAAGTGGTAGAATTACGGAATGAATATGAGTTGTTGCGGAGACCCGAGGCATAGAAGAAGCATTTTCTACTGGATCCCAAAACCACCGGCCACCCCGACCTAATTCATGATGAGCCCACCAACTTCCTGGCGAGATGCCTACGGTTAAAAACAACCGACATGTCAAGATCAAAATGCGAATTGCTTCATCTTTCTGGTCAGAGACCATTGTGTTCGCGCCGACAGTCCAACAAAGAGGCACGAAGTAGACGTGATGTTCGTACCATGGAGAACGACATGCTTTGCCTGCTCCCTCCGCGCTCCTGTCCAGAGCGAAGAGAAGGTGAAAAAGCACCTAATAAGCCAAAAGAGACCCCCTTCAACCCCCTCTGGCGATGAGAGTTTGAGGGGAAAGGCAACCACCGAGATTTTGTGCCCTGGAATTCTCGGTTAAAGAGCGAGCTTCTCCTCTGGGATCTGCCACATCCAGCGGAGCGAAGTAGCCTTCCATTCTTTTCTAAGGCATCCCTCCGCATTGGCGGCGAGTGGAGTGCCACAATCCCATTCATCAATTTTGATCCACATAAGCCAAAGCCCATAGCAAGATTCTTAATGGCAATTAGTATGTTCAAGCGGGAGGAAGAAGAACCCTAGGGCCAGATGGTGCAATTAGGTTTCTAGCCTCTTGCATCGAGGTCTTTGTACGACAAGATAAACTATTCGCAGTTGGTCCAATACTACATCTTCAATTCGAGGTCATGTAGTTCGAAGGAGACCCTACCATCACTTCAGACCCCGGGAAAAAAGACCAGGGAGGAGTTTAGAGGCATAGTGGCCCTATAATGACGTTCTAGCAGAGTGAGGTAAGGAAGTCAGGGAAGAGGCGGGAGGTGAAGGGCTCACATCGTGACCTTTGTCTTTGTTCGACTTGCCTCTGACCTATGCCGGAACTGAGTGCTCAATCAACAGGTACTAGCCTTCGGTTCTGACCCCCCTACTAGAGATTGGGCTTTTCATCCTTGGGTGTCTGAGGTCAATCTCCAAACTCCTGGCATGAGGTAGTATTCGACCTCATGACATTTTCCAGCTACTATTAATATAATAAGAAATTAGTAGTTGCCTAAAAACTTACCTACTAGTCCATTCCCTGCCAGTCCGTGAAGTAAATAATCTATCCGCGGGATAGTCCTAGCCTTCTTTGTAAACTATACAACATCCTTAACCAGCTAAGATAGCTCCCTCTCCCACTTTGTAGCTTCAATGTTCTCTGACCACCACCACCTCGATTTTCTTAGAACAGAAGAAGCATATGTAGAATAAGCGCTTGTCGGGCTACGCTCACACCATGCCTACCTTACCTTTCCTAGATGGCCTTACTCAACTACGTAGTACCCAAAGCTTAGCGCTCAATCAACAGGACCTATAGTGACCAACTTCAGACCCTCGTCTGCTTTCAGCATTCACCTTTCGACACAGGGTCCCTGAAGCTTCTTGCTGATCACACGTGCTTACAAGCTCTATCCACGTCGAGATTCTCTTTCAGAACATCAACTCCACGCGCTTCACCGCTTGCACTGTAACTGTCCGCTTTGCCCTCGCTCGACTCCTCCTTAAGTCAAAGGCTAATTCAAATAGAGATAAACGTTCGCAATTATCTAAATATGTTCTCAAAAGTCTGAGTGTGTCATATAGGGGCAAGGGACTCAACCAGCTTTGATCTCCCCTCTAACTAGGTAGGTATCTGAAAGCAGGTCCAGGGGGGGTCCTCAGTTCCGGTTCTGCTCAGTCAGAGCAGGATTTGCATTTAGACTTTACACTAAGACCAAGGAAGGCTAAGGAAGCGGTCCTAGGCAGGAGTGTCGTGCTCATAAAGGATCCATAGTCAGACTGGAATTAGCCGGAAGAGAGCCTCCTGGAGCAAAAAATGCCCAAATATCTAGTTTGGGTGGCCTGCGATGCCGGGTGGTGCACGAATGGAAGTGAAAAGGCCACTATATATTTGTGGGCTTGAGTGGAAGGGAAAGTACATATATTCCCAAGAGGAAGCCTTGTCAAAAAAACACCTATAGTCCTCGCTCTCTGGGCCTCCCAGAGCGCTAGGCCGAGCCTTTAATGATATATTTAGCGAATTGGACTGAGCTTGCCTATAGAGAAAAGAGCCCAGACTGAATAGAATCTACGTCCCCTTCGACTAGCGTCTCAGCTACTTTGTCCCCTTCGGTTGAGCGATGGTTGTGGATAAGGAATTAGATAGTATATAGTATAGTCGCTATTTTGCCCTACTGCAAGGAGGCCTCTATCTTCTTTGTCTCACAACTATCGAGATATATAATGTGAAGAAAATAACTTCCGTTATATATATTACTCTGCTGCACTTCATCCCGCATCCTACCTTCTCAATTATATACCATCTTTCCGGGGTTTCATGCACATGTTCATCGATCTCTCCCGAGATGCCAGGATTGAGAGTCTCAACTACAAAGAAACCACTTCCGGGACCGGCTATCTATATATAAAATGATGGAAAGGGCACCAGAAGAGACTAATCAGCTTGACTGACTTATCAACCCCCTTCCCATATTTTCATCGATTCATCATCTCGAAAGGAAGAATCTGGCCCATACGTATTTGATCCCAAGAAAGAAAGAATCAAGCCTCAGTATCATGCACTTTCATCTCCCATCCTTCGCACCGATTCGACCCTACCGCTTTTTGATCAATCAGCCTCTTGCTTTTAAAAGAGATCATCATCAAAGGTAAGGGGATGGTAGGGGGTCTAGAGATAGAGCGTATGAGCCTTTGGACTAGTGGTCGGTGATAGAAATGTTGTAGTCAAGGCTGATTATATAGAAATTGGAAGCGAAGGTTAAGAGAGCCGCAATGAGACCCACCTAGCCCCTCGCGGAGCACCCTTGACCCGGAGACGTGATGTCGAGCGAACTTTCCCCCTAATTATCCGGTCAGTGAAGGCCACTATATATTTGGGGGAGTCTCTCTATTAATATATATTTCTCGACCCCCATTCCGAGATGCTTTTTATCTAGACATATAATAGTCGAGGTTGTCCCTGTGTGTCAACTTCACGGGGAAGGAAAGGTTTTGCTTTTAGGGACCCCTCTGACATCAGTGTAATTTGAGCGAAGATCTCCTTTCCCCCTATAATGACGCCTATATATTCTGAATGAAAAACTCAGAAACAGTTGTTAGATAGTGGCTCTATATAGGTACGAGTGGGGTTCCAACGTGGATGTGCAATAAACGATGCGATAATGCCCCTGAGAATAGTTAGCCTCAGGACGGGAAAAGGTCGAATGCATGCAGCAGCTACGAGTAGTGTTTCGAAAATAATATATAAAACGGGTAAGTAGGGGACGGAATGAATTATATATATATATATATATAGGGCTATTATCGAAGTGATAGGATGTCGAGGAAAATCAAAAAGTCGTTAGACCCAAGAATGAAACTAAATCTACGAGGAGGCTCGGCTGAATATATAGTAGTGGTGCTTCCAATTAATACATCATGAGAGTTCCTGTCCTCGAAAGGAAAGGATGCCTACCACGAGATTAATACTACTGACGAGAGTTGCAGTGAACGTTGACTTTCTTCCAGATCAAAATGACATATTATATCGTGTAGCTCGAATGGCATTGATTCACTGTCATGACTTCTTTCTATCTTCCCCAATTTCTAGATAAAGAAAATAATCGATTTGAAGAAGCTGCTTGAAAACCCTAGAAGACGATGAATCCATATGAAGATCTCCCTCTGGCGATCATCCGGTGATCAGATAGAGACCCGAAAGTGCAAGTTCAGAACAAAGATCTCAATAGAGGGGATGGACCCAGAAAATGTCATTACTCAGCCTCTTACTCGAAGCTCCTTGCGAGCTTATTATGTAGAGCTTGAAGGGTCCTGCTACTTAGGGAAAAGAGACTAGGATGAAGATTTCCAGATGCCGATTAATATCCTCATTCGCTCCTCCTTCCGCTAAATAAGTGGAATCGAGCTTATTATATAGAAAGTCTAGTTGCGGGCTTGAAAGTAATTTGAGGGAGACCTTCCAAAGAGAAAGATAAGGAAGAAGCCAGCCTCACCATCCAAAAGAGGAAGCCAAATCGTGAGGAAGATCGGTTTGAGGCATTGGCCGCATATCCTGTCTTTGAGTGAAAAGCTCCTCTCCTTCCATACGACCATATTGCTGTCTTTTCCACTGGGGCTTTTATGCATCATGCTCAAGAGAAAGGGATGACTGACTCTTGCCCGCTTCATCATCATGGAAATCACAAGAGCTTGCTGCTGAGGGTTAGGGATTTCTGATTGTTTGCAATAGGACTAGGGGTAGTAGACAAGATCTTGAGCATATAATGACGCTGGCTCGGCAGAGGCAAGGGCAAATTCTCATCATCTCAGAGTGAGACTGGAGCCTGAAACCAGTTGAAGCAAGAAATCCTGACTTATCCTGGATTCCATGTGGGAAAAAAGTGTGTGAGTCATCTTGAGATCAAGAAAGATATGTATCTCAGTCCACTAGGTCAGATACAGAGCAAGAGACTCTGACTCCGAGAAAGCGCCTGAGTGAAGAGACAGCTATATGATAACTGCAGGGAATCCCTCGATTCCCCTGTTCATCTCATCCCCCCGGACTGGCTTACCTCTTTGCTGGTTTCAGGCTGGGTTATCCGTTAATGGCTACTTTTCTCTCAATGTCGTACGACCGGTAGGTATTGGAAGGAGGCTGGAAGGGCAAACGGAGGTAGGCATTCCGGGCAAGAGCCGCTGCGGTCAGACAAGCGTTGAATATACTAGAAAATCTCAAGAAAATTGGGCAGTGAATGACTGAACGTCCGTTCCGGGGTGCGAGCATCAGCAGCATGTGAAGGAGATCGTCAGTGAGTAGTCAAAGATGAGATGAATCAGATAACCCGCAGATGCGATCAGCTTTCAGGAGTCGTTCCGGGCTATCTTTGACAGACCAGATAAAGAGGTTGTGATCCCCCTAATATATAACAGGGCCTCGGGTAAGGGCTCTTATAGATATATAATTTTTTGATAGTCCGCTATTATATAAAATAGCTTGACCCGCCTCGCACTCATCAAGCCCCCTAGTTGTCATGATGAAAAAACTTTTCTGAACAGCCAACACCGCTTAATTCAATGACTCTTGCATGCCCAAAGGAAAGAGCGATTAAAAGATCGCATTAGACAAGCTGCTTTCTAAGCCAACTACTCGAATGTAATAGAGCTCACCAACCACTTTTTGATAAATATATTCCTAAAATATCCGGACTCACTAATTCTGGCTATCATCGCCTCCCTTCGTACACCCAGAACTATGAAAGAGCAAGCCTTCCTTTATAAAGCCAACCAGTATGCATACTTCCATTGCCTATCCTTCTACCTACATAAATAACTAAACAAAGGTCAGCAACTACCCTGTTCCGAGGTCAGTTAAGGAGCAGGGGCGGGTAGAGAGGTATGATTTCAGTCTCACTCAGCAAGCGTAGGCTCTACGTATTATATATGATAGTTGTAGTAGGACGGCTTATCAATAGTCTATGAACGTGCCACTTTTCTGTCCGAATATCTAGAGTTATTAAAGACCACTGAAAGGACTACGTTCGAAGAGTTTGATTGAGCGATAGTAAGACATGGAGAATGATAGCCCGGAATGGAAGCTCAACTCAGGAGGTTGAAGAACTACGGCAACGAAGTGAGAAGAAAAGAAGAACTAGCACTACTCTTCCTGCAAGGTAGTTATTTGGGGTCTTAGATCCGGTCTACCTCTTTCCCACTCATACGTTTAGTTGAGGACATTCTTCCTGCTTTCTCTAGTCCAATGTCAGCTTCTTTCTCTCTGACATCCGCCCCCTAATATCTAGTTTTGCTGCCCTAAAGCCAAAAAAGAGATAGGGCCCGGCTACTACCACTGCGGAGTAGGGAGGGAGAAACCTCTTCTGAAATATTTAAAATAAAGTGAAGTGTTCTTAGGAATCGCGGAAAGCGGGCAGACATCGGGACAGACTATACTATACAATTTCTTTTCCCTTTCCCTCGCTCCTCCAGCTCGTACGCTTGCGTACCCTACTCTCATCCTCTGGTCAACCGCAGTGGAGGCATCCAGTAGGGATGTCATTCAAATCCGGCAATAGGTTTTTTCTAACTATATCAAATCAGAAACTTTCATGCTAGTAGAGAAATGCTGACGGGCAAAATGCATAGGAGTGGAGCTCAGGATCTTGATTTTGATCTGGGGCTTTCGTGCTTAACCAGAAGAGAGAGGCCCTGATCTCATCCACAGAGAATCTTGCTTCGAGACCTGGCCCTATTATAGTAGGGAAGCACTCCTCATAGAAACCTCCTCCTGCATCACTCGGCAGGAAAGAAAGGAAGCCCTATAATGATGTTGTAAGCGGAACTTAGACATCAAGAGCCTATATAAATAAGTGCGAAGAGATAGACTACACCTTATTATCTTAATAGTGACTTCCACCCTCGAGGTCTATCATTCATAAGACTGGGCGGGGGACACATCTTCTAAGAAATGGGATAACTTTCTCTCAAATATTAATGCGCATTGCCAACTAGTAATATCAAAGCAGATTGTCTTTCATCTAATAATCCCATGCTATCTAGTTGGTCAGGGCACTAGTCAAAGATAGAATGAAAGTCGAGCCTATGACGAAGGAGGAAAAAAAGCGGAGCATTTTCACATCTATCTATTTAAGGCGACCGCTTCTGCATCTATAGATATAGTAGTCGAGAGTAGTACGAGGGATTTCCTCTCACTCATCAAAATTGATCATGGTGAACCCCAAGTCTGCAACAACCAGTACAGGTCAATCACCAAGGTTGGTACATCACTGCACCACCGCAACCACCAGCACAAGAGCAACCGTTGTACTTGCCGCAGCCCCCTCCTCATCGAGTGCACAACCGTAGGAGCACCCAACCACTCTCTAATGATATCGGTGCTCTAATGAAAATGATACAAGACCTCAAAAAGGACATGGAGAAGAGCAATCATGAGAATGCTAGGCAGTTTGCAGACATCCGATCTGACTTGCCTACATTGTCGCCACAAGCCCTCCAGAACCCCAGTTCTACAGCTGGCACATCCCAAGGGACCTTGCAAGACCCGCGAAAAGGTCCAGTGACATTCAAGACCCCTGGTTGTTTCAGCAAGGAGTCTGCATATGCGGTCTCGATCGGGCGCGGGAAATCAGTGGCCGACCCTTCTCCGTCCTTACCTGCATAACGACCTCAGCCAAATTCTTTGGGGATATCTGATGATAAAAGTCAACTTGAATAGAATGAACTCCACCTCCCATTGTCTATCAAGACCACTTCCACCAATCACAAAGTGGTCCAATCTTCTCTCCAACCTCCTTCTCCCGCTGTCATATCCGTCCCTTTTCCTGAGGCCCCTCATATATAGTATCTAGTTGATGAATCTTAGATTCATCGCTCTAAATCTAATTTATTAAGCTTAATTCCCTCAAAATCATCAGCATTTCTGCATTTATTCTGCGTAATTAGCATTCATGCATGTTTGCATAAGAATGACATTTTATCCATCATTTTTGCACAAAATAAAGAAGCCAAAAATCCAAGCCAAAGTTGACCTGTAAATAGCCTAATATCCTGGATGTTTAAATCCATCATGCTAACTCCGAATGACACAAAACCATCTCCACTGTGTACATATCACTAACAAGAATAAATGAAAAATACAAAAAAATCACTAACCCTGTTAAGTGGACCAAAAACCCAAACCCTAGTTTATGGATTTTCTGACTAAAAGCCCCATATCTTCCCCATCCAGTGTCCGATTTGATCCTACTCACTTTTGAACTAATGCACATTCAATTACCTTCAAAACAAGACCAAGTTCATGTGAATCAGAGCTAGTATGTGAAAGTTGAGTTTTGGGCCTCTTTTGTACATTGTGTATTTTAGCGGTTTTTGACCCGTATTTTATGTACATACTTTCTTAATCAATAAAAATACAAAAAAAATAGATTTAAATGTCTTTATTTATCTTTGATTTTTCCTTATTTTATCCGGATTTTTATCTGGTTTAAAAATGATAAAAGAATTACAAAACCCGAAAATCTAGATATTCTATGTACATGGGATACCCCAAAAATTCACTTTGTGCATTTCATCGATTTTGGTTTTGATGTCTTCATGAAAGTTGTAGATCTCATCGAGACAAGCATTTTTCGTGAAGGAACTTTTCGATCCGAGGTCGATTACTATTTCTTTTTCATTTTACAAAGCCTTTTTCTTCGATTTTTCTGGTGATGACACGTGGCCGCCCTTGGGGCCGCCACGTGTCACTGTTTTTTGGGTTCTATTTTTATTCGTTTTTCTTTAACAAAAATATTACCCGTACGTGCAAAGCACGTGCCCCCAGGCACACGCCAAGCACATGCACGCCCCCCTCTCTCACTACTGCAGCCACATGGCACTCCAGCAACCGTTCGATCATCGCCGATCGAATGGCCGCTGACCCATCATCTTCCCCAGGTGCCCCCCTCGCAACCGTCGCCCTCCGCAACCGTCGTTCCTCAATACTCCGCGCCGCCACCCCGCTATGCTCACAACCGCTTCCCCGCCTTCGTCGCAACAACCTCCCCCGCTTCTCTCGTGTCACCAACGACGACCCTCGCCCTATTTGAAAGCTTCGACCGACCCCATCACTGTCTTCGACCGATATCGAGCTTCAAGGTCCCGCGATGGTGACCGCGCCTGGGTTCTTCTTCTTCGATGAGATCCGACGTCAACCCAATGCCGTTGCGGTCCACGATCTCCTCCGACCTTTGCTGCCCGAGCTCAGTCCTTGACCGTGGAGCCAACGACGCCTCTTCATCGCCTTCATTCCCAATGTTTCTTCTCTGACAAACGTGCTCCTCCCGACCATCATCGTCTTCTCCACGACTCCATCTTCTCCGTCGCTCTTCGTCGAGCACCAACGTTTCTTCACCTACATCGATTTCACTCGTCAACCACCACCGGAGGTTCCTTCGCCTTCATATCTCCTCAGGCACCACGGACACGCCGACTGACCTCTGCAACTCCACCGCGCCAGGAGCCTCGTCTCCAGCAACTCAGACTCGGCGCTCCTCCTCCGCACCACAGCCCCTCGCCTCCGCCAGGAGCGGCCCCCTCCACCGCTATCGCCCCCCGGTCGCCAAGGCCGAGACCCCCGCCATGTGCTGCGCACTTAGAGGCGGGGGGACGTCAGCCGAACGTCATCCCCAGGGGCCACGTGCGCTGCACGTGACCCACTATGGGTCATTTGCAGAAGCCCCCCCCCCCCGCCCGGTGTCTAGCTTATTCCCGCAACAATCCAGATTCCAAGGATCACGTGCCTAGCACATGATCCCTTGGTAAAATTTGCAGGAAACCCCCTAGAGCTATTGGTAATTACAATTAGGCCCCCCATATACATTTATTTTTATTTAGTTTATTTATTTTATTGCACTTGGACCCCTGTGTTCTCCATTAAGTTTTGAACAACTAATTGCATTATCTTATTTATCCAAAAATAGCTTGGTGTTCTTCCATTAATTCTCTACGCATTGATATATTGTGGATATTTTTGTGATCGAAGGTTAATTAATATTTAATTATTCTGTGGAAAATTACGAACTTTACCCATATATGCTCTTAAATTTGCCATTGATTAACCATTGCTCTAAAAATTCCCCAAAAATCACATATTGTAGAATTAATTTTTCTTGACATTGTGCCCAAAAAGATTTGCATTTACGTGCATAATTTTCTCTATAAAAATCATTTTACATATTTGAGTATTTAATTTTTAATAGGTATTAGACCCACATTTTCGAGGTTTAAGATTTTTCTGAGGTCCATCACCTAGTGATAGATCTTAGATAATTTTATCCCTTGAAATAGGCTTAATATTTGTTATAATTAAATATTGAAAATCATTCTGTTTGCATTTCAAAATAATAAAAAAATCATACTGCATCCAAAAATTCAAAAAAAAATACATTGCATTTATTTCATCATAATTTACATTGTGGACAAGTTTCGTATTTTTCGGACATCATTTGAATGCAATTCACATTTTAGTCCCTAAAATAGGACGAAATTGCATCTTGCATCCCTTATTTGCATTAAAAATTCCAAAAAAAGACCGCCTCAAAAATCATACACGATTCTTGATAGACATAACTCTAGGTTGTTCCTTTGCCTCCTTGTGATCGACCTTGGGACTTTCCCAAGTAAAATAAAAAATAAAACCACTTGATTGAAATTGAATAATTTTTGTGGTTATTTCTTGACCGATTCCGATCGCCGCCTACAACGTATGACAAACCATATTTTTGACACGAACTACAATATAAAAACAACTTCTTAACTTTGCGATCTATGGATTCGTCATATGGCGCCGTTGTCGTGGAGGCAAACGACTTAGTTTTGTGTTTTGAAATTTTTTGTTCGGTTTTCCGCATTCGGGTAGTCTGACCCCCGAATTTTTCATTGTAAATCCTACTTTATTTCCTGCATTTATTTTTCAGCATTTATTTCGCTTATTTTATTTTGATTGTTTTTAAGTCACTCTCTTACATTCTCTCTCTTATTTTTCTTGTGATGTACCCAGCATATGTGGAGCGGTTTTTCAAGAAACCGACGCATCTTCGCCGACTTTCGAAAAGCCGCAATTAATTTAAGATTGAGTTGAGTTGTGAGAGAGCGTAGAGTCTAGGTTTTAAATTTCTGCAAATTTCAATTTCGGCTCATTTATAGCGGTTTCTGTTTGGACTCTCGCGTGTGTAAAAAGACTCTAAACTCTTCTTGTGGTGTATCGTGGCCTGTTTCACTCTCCGGTGAGGGTGGGGCCCGACTTGAGTGGCGATTAGGATAGACCTGCACATACGGCTCTCAGAGCATTTATATTTTTGATTGTGCTCGTAGGATCTAAAGCCACACTACACATTAACTGAGACGTACATAGATCGTTCAATTTAGCCAAAATTTAACTCAATTCTATCCCGCTAATAGAACTTTCTACTTAGGTGCGATTTTTCATTGGCTTGCATTTCATATAGAATAATTTTCAATTCTTGTATTGCATCACACATGAAGATTGCGAGGATTCACTATAAGTCTTCTAACTGAGCATTCATCATAGTTTTCCGCGTGCATCGGCTTTTCCCAAATTTCTCCATCTTATTTTATCACATAATTCTAAAGGAAATTGGGACTAGACGGTAGACGTGTACTTGTGCTCATTTAAATTCTTCAGTGATCACCTAATAAAAATTGGGACTGCTAAATATAACTGATTTCAAATTAACCCATAAAATCAAGAATTTCGGCAGGAGAGCAACCCCGACCTTGGATGTTTTTATTTTTTTGAGTGAGCGAGAGATGACACTTAAGGCTAGAGCCCAAGTCCAAAATTTCGGTACCTAACAGCTCGCTAAATTTTTGCCAAGATTGATTTATCACCAACTAAAATTGAAAAGATAATAGCCGAACTCTTACGGCTTCATTGTGTGCTTTGGTGAACCTGGGGTTTGAATTGTGTTTGTATTGGTGCGAGTGAACCGATTTTGAAGATCAATAGCCGCACATTTGATAAAATTTCTCTTGACTATCCCATGCAATCATCTCTCTTCTTTTCTTGATCATGGAACTCTTATCCAATAACTCTTGCAGATCCAACCCCCCATTCCTTTCAAAAATGACTGAACATCTATCTGAAAATCCATTAGAGCTATACTATGAAAATGAATTTGTCTTGGTTAGGCCCAAATCAACCAAATCCTCTTCTTTCAATAATCCTCCAACATTTGTGGGAGACTTTCACCCAAGGATGAATTCTGCCTCCTCATTTAATTTCTGCTCGAATCATCCGACCACACACACCCATCTATCATCTTGGACTGAACCGTCTTATTCTTAGATTCTCGCTGATGAGCCATTTCAAGATCAAAATACCTTTGAGTCTCATGACTGACCGAGAAACCAAACCCAAATGGAAAGACCCGCACTTAATGATCATCAGCGTCGGATTGAGCATGACAAACCCCTCTTCAGACATGATACTTATACAGAGGACTGGACTGACCACATAGAAACATATAAACCCCGTATGCTGACTCCACAATATCAAGGTTTGACCAATCATGATCAAAGAATTGAACTCAACTCAGACCAACTACACATGTCTGAACCATATGAGCAACCTCCTTCCATAATTTTTAGGATAAGTTTTCAGAAAATAATGATCATATGTCGGATATTCCAAGAAACTCTCCTCTCAGCACAAACGGGAAAATGGAAGATGAAATTATCAAGCACACACCAACTGCTCCCATGATTGATCATGAACAGAATTTTGAGGATGATATTTCGAGGATAAAATAAGATATTCAATTCAATAGAGGATAGATTTCAAAAATTTACTGACCGATTAATTTCACTCTATGGGAGCTCAGACATAAAAATGAATGAGGAAATGATTGGATCTCATTTTGACAATTTTATGGATGTTCAAAAACCTAGAGATGATTCTATGAACGACACTTCTGCTTATTATTCCTCTAGACATGACTATGCATCTGACTCCTTATCAGAACATCAAAGCCCCTTCTCATCAACGGAAGAAACCACATCACCACGTCACATAGAAAATACCAAAAAATGGGAATATTTGAAAATCACAAAAAATTCGAAAATCTCGAAAAATACATAAAAATTGAAATTGAAGAAGATCTGAAGAATTTGGATCCTGTTGTACGGGAAGCACTAGGAAAGAAATTGATTTTTGAACTTCCCTTTCTACAGGCCATTGAACACTTCCCCAACCTTAAAAGATTTATAATGGACAAATTAACTAAGAAAAAGTCGGGCAGGATTAGAACCAAGACTGTGAGACATATCTTGTCAATGGCCTCCTCCTTGGTGTTGAGGAGAAAAACCAAGAGCCGCATAGTGAAGCGGTTGCCCAGATTTGACTGTGAAATCAAAGACACAATTTTCACCCATGCTCGAATTGATGACGATTCACCAATCAATACCCTCCCGACCTCTGTATTTCACGAACTCAAACTCGGACTGATTCGGAAGATATGAGAGATTGTTCAATTGGCTGACCGATCAATAAAGCGGCCAGGAGGAATCATTTCTGTCATCTTGAAATTCCAAGGTGCTCCACTCAAAGTAGAATTCACGATCATAGATATTGAGCATCAAGGCGAATTCACCCAGTCTCGAATCATTCTCAAAAAGCCGTTCTTAGCATTGGCTAAGGCAATTATTGATTGTGAGACTCAGGAGATCAATTTCACGGCATTGGAAGCACTTAGATCTGACCCTATCTATGAGGAACCACGATTTTCTGAGACAACCCATGAAGTCCCCGACAGCCGCAACCATGAAATGGTAGAAGAGCCCTACCCTGCTACGACACCTGAGATAGCGGTTGTTGATGAGACTATTGATTTAGAGACTCGCCCAAGTATTTCAATTCCTGCAGATCTCAAAATAGACAAATCCTTCTACTATGATCCTGAAACATATGCATGGTCGCACCATGGAGCAACCTTCTCTGAATACCTTGACCAAATCATCCGAAATCGAGAGTGCACCAACATTCAGAAGACAAAGACTAAACAAACAAAATACAAACCGACCAAGGAGAAGAACTCTAATGGTTATTCATCTGGATACTGAAGTGAACCGATACCTTCACGAAGAAAGAAAAGAGAGTTACCTTTGACCTTTTGAAAGAGGAATCAGTTGAAGATCCCTCATCAGGTCCGGAAAAGGTAGTCTACATGAGTGAAGTCTGTTCGGCAGCTATAAAGCCATATCTTCGCAAGGATCCAAAATTCAATTCTCGTTGGACAACTCCCGTTCCTAACTACTACTCATCCAAAGCTGATGCTCCTGCACTCTTCAAGTACACTGGAATTATTTCGTATGAGCTGATTGAGACTGGTGCTTCTGAGTATTCATCCGAGGATAAATCGATTGACCCCAAGAAGGAACGAATTCTGAGGAAACAACTGAGGAAACAAAAAGACATGAATACTTAAAGTATGTCCACTTGCAAATACTATTCTGCTGAGGATAACTCTAATGATGGATATCTTTCGTCTGACTCAAACACTTCATCTATTATCCATCATGATTTTTCTGATGATGACACTGATCATAGTTGGGAATCATATGCTTCATCTCCGTCCTGTTATTCTGATCTCCCATCACAGGCTCAAAAGAAGATCAGCCGAAAACCGCCTTAATCATTGGCTACCCACCCTCCCCCCGACCACATTGGTCTCCTTGTACAGCTTCTTCATCTACTTAGGCCAAGGCTTAAGTATAGGGGGAACCGATGCCATCTGTACATACCATCTTCTCCTATCTCCCGATCTCTCCATTTCTACCCTTCTTCCATACTTAGGCTGACCAGAGCCTAAGTATAGAGGGAGCCGACATCCACCTGTATATACTCTCCTCATTCACATATCCCGACCGCTTCATTTTACTTTTCATTTTTTTTCACACCCTTACGCTTAGCCCAAGCTATGTCTTCTTTCCGCTTCTTGTGCTCTGAGGACACAACACTCGCTAAGTATAGGGGGGTCTGTGTATATACTTTGTATATATTTTACCCATATCTCATACTTTCGCGTAAGTCTATATGTATTTACGGGGTGGGTAACTAACTTGAAAAAAAAATACAACAACAAAAAAAGAGTTTTGCTACTAACACTAACCGTGCCCAAAAATTTTTGAAAAAATGGCTTCTTATTTCATTTTTGCATCATTAAAAAAATTCACAAAAAAAATATATTGTGTCTGCATTTCACACACATGCATTTCATCCAGCATCGCATTCATTTGCATATGTGAAAAGTCATTCGGTTCTGAATCGAGTTGTTAGCGGAAACCGAGAATGGTCTGGACTTGACCTTAATCTACCTAATTTTCAGAGGAAATTCACTGAGAAATAGGATTTTAGAAGCTTCAGGTGTTTTGACTTAATTCTTTAAGTTCCACATGACAATGTGCGGCGTTTGACTCTTAGTGTCTAACCTGGTCTCTTCATTCTGGGTACAACTCTGCAATAGGGAATTAATTTGTACTCTCGCACTATGCACTTAGCTCAACTCAGACGGGATGTTGGAAGACTGTGTGAGTCTCTTTCCTGGTAGCGTGAAAATCTAAAGACCGGAGTACGGGTTGAAATAAAGCTTCGGAAAAGGGATGGACGGCTGGGCACAATTTTTTCTAAGAGCCTAAAAAATGTACGGAACAACAAGATTCTATATCCGTAGGGGCACAACAAGATCGAAGCAGAACCACCAAAAATCCAAATATAAAGAAGCATTCTACCAAATAAAAATCTGACCAAAAAGGTCCAAGCTTCAAGAAACCTGCAGATCTTGGTGGAGACTCGGCTACACTGGCCATCTTCACAAGGAGAGGTGAGTACTGGCCACCCTCCAGTTCTTTTCCTCTTCTTCTAACTTATCCCTCATTCGATTGTGAACACATCGCGACATACCTTAGAAGGAAATACCTGACTCCTCGAGGACGAGTTACTGGAGAGGAGAGGAGCATGGTAGTCCGGCATTCAGGATGGGAAGAGCTAAAACCCTTCACACACATGAGTAGGTTGTTCAATGTTCATAGGGTATACTTTGGGAAGAGGATTGATCTAAGATGACTTCTGAGCTGAAACTGTGACAATGATGTGTAGAACTTGAGGACTGTTGATTTTAAAATTCTAAGTCTCATAAAAGTTCCGACACACTATTAATCCAAAGGTCGAGTCTAGTTTCATTTTCACCTTCAGCTCATGGTCTTGGTATGGAACCCAATCTCATTTCACCTCATGGCATTTCTTTTTTATGCTCAGGGACGAGCATGTTTTAAGTATACGGGTGAAAAGCGAGAATGCGAGAGCCGCTAAATAGCGGTCTGACAAGTCAGACTCACTGTCGCTGGTGCGACTGCTCAAACTTCCTCGGTCTTCAACAATTAACCCACACAATCAATCAGAGAATAGATAGCAAGGATTAAAATTTATTATACCCTACTAAAGATGTACAGTGGCAAGCAAGTAGGGGTCAAACACAAGAAGCAAAGGTGTAAAGCACGGATAAAAATCCAAACCTAGATCTAACAAGCAACTTAGCCAATCTAGAATTTTTGTGGGTTTTTGATTTTATATTTTTTTTAATTTTTAATTTTATACTTTTGTATTTTGATTTTTAATTTACTGATTTTTATCTTTTCTTTTTATATTTTATATTTTTTTATTTTCTTTTTTTTCAATATTGGAAAACAAAGACAAGGTAATAAAAGACAAGCTAAGGTATTTATATAAATAGATAAAAATGTTCAAAAATTAGAAAATAAAATCTTTTTGGTCTTTTTATATTTTTCTACTGTTTTTGTGATTTTTGGGTAATTTTTAGAATGTTTTTGGTATTTTTAATTATCAAAATAAAGAAAACAGTAGTAAAAAGCAAGGCTGAAACTTAAAATGGAGAAATAAAATAAAAATCCGTGGCAAAAATTCCCCAACTTAATTTTCAGTTAAAGATAATAAAACAAAGAAAATTCAGGAAAAGAAAACACTATTTTTGGATTTTTAATGGATTTTATAAATTTTTAGGAAGGTTTTTAGAGTTTTGCAATTTTTTGGAGTTTGTTTTATATTTTTTAATGATTTTTGGTCTGAAATTAAAACACACTAAAAGGAACAAAATATATTTTTTTGGGAATTTTCTGGAGTGTTTTTATATTTTTTAGTGATTTTCTAATGCAAACAGTGCTGAAAATGACTATTTTTGAATTTTTATAAATAAAAAAATGCAATATTTATAAAAAATAAAAATATGATAATGAACTACAATGCAACAGGACTCTACTATGATTTTTGGAGATTTTTTGGGTTTTTAGAGATGCATGCAAAAATTAGTAGAAACAAAAAGAAAAACCATGTGCGCAGGGGTATTTTAGTAATATGAGGAAAGGGCGAGGGCCTGCGTGCAATATTTCCAGAAAATATATAACTAAAAAATGGCAATTAATGGACCAAACACCAATATCAGAACCGCAAGGGTAAAGTTACAAAAATCCCAGGCCCACGTGCAAAGCACGCGCACCTGGGAAGGGTGGAATAGCAATAAGCCAAAAAGGCAAGGACCTGACTGCAAAAAGCACTAAAATTCTACAGCTGATATGAAAACTTTCAGGACCAAGTTTAAATACCTAGAGCCACGGGGTGAAACGCGCAAAAATTACCAGGCGCCACGTGACGTGCACACGACCTGGCAGGGGTTCGTTTGCAATATTACAAAATTCCGGGGCTCAACGTGCAAATACTACAACGTTATTTAATGGCAGAAGAAAGTTTTGGACTGAATATTTAAATACAAAAACGCTCGGGTAAAGATGGCAAAATACCCAAGCAGGTGCGCTGATGGACGGTGGATGCGCACTCACTTAGACACGTGTCGGCTGCCTGGTGTCCGATGCCCCTTCGCCTTGGAGGGCTGAGATTAGAAGCTGATCGACGATCGGACGGCTGAAGATGAACGTGATCCAACGGCAGCTGAAGCGCGCCAAGAACAAGCCAGATCCGACGACGCCTGGAAGATCTCCAAGAACAACGGCCGCAGGTGGCTTCGATCGGTGTTTCCGGCCGACACACGGCCTCCTCCAGCCCAGGACCTCGGGCAAAATGGTCCTGGGGGCCCTCCGCGTCGATGGGATGGATCTGATGGACTTGGGAAGCTCTGACGTGCTCCGACGACGAAGGTGACCTGGGGACGTCTTCCCTGGAACGATGAGGCTCGATTGAGCCTTCTCCTTGGCTCCTCTCTGCAGGGTTAGACGCGGAAAACAAATGCGACGCAACTGGGGTAGTTTTGGGGTGAGATGGATGGCTAATGCGGTGGGGCGAGATGAGTCCGGCGAGCGGCGGAGAAGGACTCAGAGGTATGCTGATCTGAGCGAGATCAGCTTGAATGAAGGTGCGGCAGAGCGAGAGGGAGCGAGGAGGAACGAGATGACGGTGATCGGGGCGGATGCGGTGTAGTGGAATGGCTGGAAAGCGGAGGCGGAGCGGAGCTCCGCCGTGAAGTCAAGGAAGGATTCTCGGCAAAATACACAACCGCACTAAAAACTGCTATGATCCTAGACTAATCTAAGTCTACGCTACAAGAAAATGCAAAGAGGAAGGAGGGAGGCTCACCGGAGATGAGGGTCAGACCTTGAGGCGGAGCTTCGGCGAGTGAATGGATCAACCTCGATTCAACGCCGATCTTCACGCAAACGGGCTCCTTGAGTCGCTGCTGTCACCAAGGACTCGAAGGATTCCCTAAAGTTCGGTAAAGGATGGAGGAAGAGGGATCAAAATCAAATTGAAGTCGGGGGGTCCTATTTGAAGAGTTGACGGAGGTGGCTCCTTGATCGAGGGAGATCTGGCGAATCAACGACCCATAGATCGAAAAAACACATAGGCGTGATTCATGGTTCATAGGTGATTAAAAGTCGTGAAGACTTCGACCTCAAATGGTGAAAGGCGAGGCCAGGAAAAAGTCAAGAAGATGGGACAAAACCCATCCCTGACACGGCCAGACCTCGGTCAGAAAGTTGACCGAGGTCAACCAAAGAAGAAATCTGGTTGGTCCACGTGGACCAACCAGAAAAAACCTTGGCAAAAAGATTTCTAAATTCAATTAAAAATAAGAAATGATTTTATTGATTTTTACTTATAAAATAAAAAATGTTTATTTTTTTATAAATTAATTTATAGTGATTTTTATTTATTTTTAGGAAGTGTATTTTTACAAGTTTGCATTTATACCCCTATAGGTATCTATATCTAAGTATTACTGTATTTTATTTTTATTTAGGTATTTTTAATATTATTATTTTTATTTATGATTTTATAAAATTATAAAATACACATATATATTTTTATTTTATTTTTCTGATTTATTTTGTATATTTAATAAAATACCAGTATGTCTTGTATAGGTATGTCTATAGGTAATATACCTATGTATTGAATATATACAAGTATTTTTATTTGTATTTTATTTATGTTTTTATTCTGATTTTAATGCACATAATTATTATAAGTATTATTTACAACATTATAAAAATATAATAAAAATATAAAATAATAAATTGAATATTTTAATATGTACAAGTATACAATGTGGGTCCAAAAGTCAACTTTTAAACCGTAGCTCCGCCAAATGCGAAACCACCACCATTAATTAGATTATTTTCTTCTATATACAATTAAAGGTGAGTACGCTGCATTTGGAGTTTTTATTTGTGAGATACGGGTCTGGGAAGTTGGCATTCTGGATTTTTATTCAGACCATAACTTTTTATCTGTATATTATTTTTCTGTGAAATCAATTTTATATTTTTCTTTATTTTATTATCTACAACTTTCATGTACAAAGTTTCTTTATTTGATGTACAAAAAGTGGAACCAAAAATAGGTCCCAAAATGAATAAAGAATGAATATAATGTATAGGTATTTTATCTGTATTTCGGCCCTTATCTCCCCCTACTTTATTCCTTGTCGACCTATTCATCAAGATGCCTAGGTCTCGGGGTTTCGGGTCATAAAATATTTATAATATTTTATTCTTTTTCTTTTCTTTTCTTTATTCTATAATTTTGGCTTTAAAAACCGTATTTTATACAACATTTACACACATATACATGAATGCTAAAATGCCTATATTAAGCTTATTTACACGCATTTACTAGGGTTTTTAAGGCCAAAATGATAGAATAAAGATGATGAAACGTGGATTCATCAACGGGGATGATGAATCTCAGATTCATCACTCTAAATCTCATTTATTAAGCTCAGTTCCCTCAAAATCATCAGCGTTTCTGCATTTATTCTGCATAATTAGCATTCATGCATATTCTCATAAGAGTGGTATTTTATCCATCATTTTTGCACAAAATAAGAAGCCAAAAATCCAAGCCAAAGTTGACCTGTAAATAGCCTAATTTCCTGGATTTTTAACTCCTTCATGCTATCTCCGAATGACACAAAGCCACTCCACTGTGTACATATCACTAACAAGAATAAATTAAAAATACAAAAAAATCACTAACCCTGTTAAGTGGACCAAAAACCCAAACCCTAGTTTCAGGATTTTCTAATTAAAAACCCCATATCTTCCCCATCCAGTGTCTGATTTGATCCTACTCAAATTTGAACTAATGCACATTCAATTACCTTCAAAACAAGACCAAGTTCAAGTGAATCGGAGCTCGTATGTGAAAGTTGGGTTTTGGGCCTCTTTTGTACATTGTGTATTTTAGCGATTTTTGACCCGTATTTTATGTACATACTTTCCTAATTAATAAAAATCCAAAAAAATTAGATTTAGATGTCTTTATTTATCTTTGATTTTTCCTTATTTTATCCAGATTTTTATCTAGTTTAGAAATGACAAAAAAGTTACAAAACCCAAAAATCTAGGTATTCTATGTACATGGGATACCCAAAAATTCACTTTGTGCATTTCATCGATTTGGGTTTTGATGTCTTCATCAAAGTTATAGATCTCATCGAGACAGGCATTTTTCATGAAGGCACGTTTTCGATCCGAGGTCGATTACTATTTCTTTTTTATTTTACAAAGCCTTTTTCTTCGATTTTTCTTGTGATGACACGTGGCAGCCCTTGGGGCCGCCATGTGTCAGCATTTTTTGGGTTTTATTTTTATTCATTTTTCTTAAAAAATATTACCCGCACGTGCACACCCCCCTCTCTCACTACTGCAGCCATGTGGCACTCTAGCAGTCGATCGATCATCGCATATCAAACGGCCGCTGACCCGTCATCTTCCCTAGGTGCCCCCCTCGCAACCGTCGCCCTCCGCAACCACCGCTCCTCAATCCTACGCGCCGCCGCTCCGCTATCCTCGCAACCGCTTCCACGCCTTCGTCGCAACCACATCCCCCGCCTCTCTCGCATCACCAACGACGACCCTCACCCTATTTAAAAGCTTCGACCAATCCCATCACCGCCATCCGCCGATATCGAGCTTCAAGGTCCCGCGGTGGTGACAGCGCCAGGATTCTTCTTCTTCGATGAGATCCAGCGTCAACCCAACGCTGTTGCAGTCCATGATCTCATCCGACCGTCGCTGCCCAAGCTTCGGTCCTTGACCGTGGAGCCAACGACGCCTCTTGATCGCCTTCGTCCCCAACATTTCTTCTCTGACAAACGTGCTCCCCCAACCATCATCATCTTCTCCACGACTCCATCTTCTCCGCCGCTCTTCATCGAGCACCAATGTTTCTGTTAGCAATGTGAGCCCGAGGCGAACCATTCCTACAATAAATGTTATTGTAATAAATGATTTATCAATAAAGGTTATTGATTATGTTTCACTCCCTTTCTGATATTGAATGAATGAATGCACTATAAGGTCCCTCTGTACAATAAGGGTTATGTACCATGGCCAACTTGATAATCATACAGCTGTTGATTCATTGATTGAATCATAGAGACTGATGCTTGGATGGATATCTAAGGAGTTAGATAGAGGACTCATCAAGCATCACCAATGATTGACAAGTAGTGATCTCCAGTCTGAGTAGGAGATGGCAATCCTATCTCATTAGGCTGATATCTGAACGACCTCTTGATGCAGGTCCTCTGCATGGGAATATTGATTTGGAGGTATCAGATTAGTTGAGTCAATGAGTTGACTTAACGAGATCGAGATAACCAAAGATTTATGATGAATACTATCACATCACATGCAAACATCCTCTAACCAGAGACAAATGTATTGCTATATGTCTAAGTGTGTACATTTGGCAGACCAATAGGTTGATGACCTAGCCAAGGTCTATACACCGGTGAGCTGGTGTGCATGTAAGGTCATATGAGTAATACGATCTCTCAAAGGGATCATACAGGTTCACTTGTGAACCGAGAGACATGAGCTCACTCATGAGGTATTGGGACTGATCAAATTCCATGCATGGCCGTCATGCTTTAGAAGCATGACATGAATTTTAAGGTAAGATATATGCTTTGTGAAAGAATATGATCTGTACCATATCCTAAGGACCAAGTTTGAGAAACTTAATGATCGGACTATGAAGATGACAGTGTAAAAGTGATTGATGAAGCTAAAGAATCGGTTTCACGGCTTTCCTTTTATTGAAGAGAGTAGTCGGTTGTAGCAGAAGCCGCGAAACAAAAATTGGTTCTTGAACCTATCAAACAATTACGGTTTTCGGTCGGAAAACCGTTCACTAATATTTAACCAGGCAAGTGTTCCTGGGTCGAACTCAAGGAGGCAGAATAAATTCCCTAGATATTTGTCCTCGTAATTTTATTTTTTAACTCTTCTCTAAGTGATCAAGTCAAAACCCCTTTTTTTGTTGATTTTTTTAATGTTTTTATTTGATTTTATTATTTTCAAATTTTTATTTAATTTTCAAAAAGGGATATTTTTCAAAAAGATTTACTTATTATATAATAGGTGAATAATAGCTAGGTGATACTATATAGTATGGTGATCGAGGTCGAGCCGCGAGCTCGTACTACACAAGAAATCCAAACAAAACAAGACGGCTTTCGATAAAACCAAAACACGTCAAAAACTCGTCAAAAATCCACGAAATCTTTATACTAGGTAGTTGGGGTAGTTGTGTAACTACCTTCAAGAAATCGTCAAAATCTGAGGTCACAAGAAGAAGAAACAACCCCTACAGCCCAGGGGCATAAGCGCAAGAAAAACTAATTAAAATGATTGCAGTTAGGTCCTCAAGGACTGTTCTGAAGAAAAAGTACACAAATCTTTAAATTTAGGTCCCTGCGGAGGGACCTAAATGTAAATAAAGAAAATTTGTTAGGCGGGATGCAATTCTGGAAGCTGACTGGACTTAAGACGCAATTTTTCCACCGTTTCGCGTCTGACGGCTGCGATTAGATCTGGCTGGCGCGGATCAGACGCTCACAGGTGCGCCACGTGTCGCGCACCTGTGCGTCGAATGTTCTTGAGGTTGTTGAGGCAGCTGGCGGACGAGCCTTCTACTCCGAATTACTCCGGCCAATCGATGAAGGCTTGGGCGCTCCGGCGGGGCCAAAGGGGTGGCTCCTCCACCCCTCGAGCTTGCTCGCGGTAGAGAGGTGGCCGGCGACGCTCCGAGCGGCGGTGGAAGCTTCTCAAAGATAGCTGTCCGGTGATACGAAAAGTTGTTGCAGCCTGAGACCGTCCTTTCAATTCGAATTTCGATGATGATTGAAGGTTTCCAGTGACGAAGAGATGCCTCGCGACGAACTTGGATCTGCAAGGAACACAAGTATATGCTCGATTCGTGTTGAATCGGCCAACAGATGAAAGATCACAAGCTCCAAAGATGATAAAAAATGCTTAAGTTTCCAGCCAAACCACCAGATGCGTGAAGAAGGTGATGGAAAACTATTTGATTTGAGACAAATTTAAAACGAATCGAGAGGGATTTCGAATGTGCGTCTAAGCTTAGGGATTAAGCTACCTAAATCACGGATTAGCCACGCTAATCGTGGCACATCTGTCGAGAAATAAAATCGAGAAATGGATGAAGAAGCCTGTGGGAAGTCTAGGTATATTACCTGGATGAGATGCTCGACGGCGGCTTTGACCGGAGCTCCGACGCGGCGCTTGGCGGCGATGCAAGGCGATGCTCCACCTTGGAACCTTCTCCGACGTGCCTCCTTCCTCGCGCGATCCTCCACGGCGCGGTCACCGCCTCAGGTCGACCGGAGTGAAGGTTGGAAGGTTGGGGGTCGGTTAGCCTGGAGCTGAAGCTCTGGGTTGTTGAAGAGTTGCTTGTTAATGGCGGACTTGGAGGCTTTAAATAGGAGGGTTAGCTTGGGCTCCAAGTCGAGATGGATGGCCGGCGATGGAGAGGGTTGTTAGGAGGGTAGGATCGACAGCTTAGGTGGGTCAGAAGCTTCGAGATGAGCGCGGGAAAAAGGCTTGAAGATGGCTGGTCGAACAGAATCGGGTGCAACCTCTTCTAGAAGAAGAAGGTCCCAGGTGCTGACAAGTGTCAGCACCTGGTAGGCCCAGATGGAAAATTGACTTATAAATTAAATATAAAATAGTAAATTACATTATTTTAAATAAGTGTAAATACAAAAAGTGTAGATAAATTAATTTCCTAATTTATGGACTAATTATTTTTAATAAATAATAAATATTATTTAAAATATAAATATTATATTAATAAATATGTATTTATAAAAAGGTTTTTAGATTTTTAATTTAATAAATAAATAAGTAAAAATTAATTTTATAATTTCTTAATTATTAGAATATTATATAAGTCTTATACGAATTTTTATAGATTTTAATAAGTTAATTTACATATTTTAATAAATAGAGTTAGTATCTATGTAGGTCATTTATACCTATGTTTTGAGTTTTTTTGATTTTAATAAAATAATAAATAGTCTCCAAAAATTATGAAATAAATTATGGTGAAACTACAAGATCATGAAATAATTTAAAAATTATAAAATTATGAAAATGATAAATAATGTGTGTTGCATAAAATAAATAGCCCAGAAACCCTGTTGTCTTTTGGTCCCAAAACCGACTTTTTGCAAACGGACTCCGAATTCGATGAAACCACCTTTATTATTAGAGAATATATTTTATGAACTTTAAAGGTGAGTAGAGTGAAATTGGAGTTCGTATGAGGAAGTTATGATGTTCGGAAGTTGAGATTTTGATAATTTGCAGGCTGGGTTTCTTGGCATATATACAGGGTAATATTTTTAACTTATTTTTATATTTTTGTATACATTTTTAGAAATAATTAGGAGAAGAGTTTGATGAAAAATATGTTCATATGAAATAATTAAAATTCTTTGAAGTTTTGTATTTATTGTATAAATAATGAAGAGTGTATATGTGTGTGTGAAATTATTTTTCTCTGGTTTTCTTTCCTTATCTCCCCCTACTTATTGGTTTGCCGACCAATCCATGCTGACTTGGTCTCGGGGTTTGGGCTATAAATATATCTTACAGCTATATTTATATTTAAGTCATATTGTATATATATACATATATTCAATCTGCCTTTTTCTTTATTTTTCTGGTTCTTTATTTATTTACATGATTTTAGTGGTTAAAAGTGAATATTTACACATGAATGGTGTTTTTGTTAAAGTATGAGAATTAATGGATATTTACATGTATTTGGTAAGGGTTTTAAGACAAAATGCGACAGAAAAGTTAATGAATCATGGATTCATCAACCCCCTATACTTAAACTTTGCTAGTCCCTTAGCAAACACTTATTTTGAAAAAGTAAGTGAAAAAGAAAGAAAGTTAGAATGAATTTGTTTTCCTACCAATTCATGAGAACAAACAAAGGACAGAGCTCGATCGGGCCTGAAACAAGCATTTTGTCGGAACCTTAACTAGGATTAGGATTTTGTCCTCAACAATCTTCAAGTTCCATAATCCTTACTCAAGATCACTTCATCGGCTAGTTCAGACTCACTTATTCATATCGTAAACTCTATCATCCTTGAAGTCAACTTGTACAGTGTGTGAATTGATTCAGCTCTTCCTGCTTAGAGAACCGAGGAAACCGTCAATCCCGGCTATACACTCCTATGGCTTCCTCATCTCGCTACTCTTTCCTCGGGGAGGGAGGTATTCCCTTCTGAGTTCAGTTCTGCTATGTCCACAATCGAATATAGGGAGAAGTTAGAAGAATGAGAAAAGAAGTGGAGTGCGACCAGTGTAGACGCATCTCCTTGTGAAGCCCAACCGGTGTAGCTGAGTCTCCACTAAGATGTGCATGCATATTTGGTGGAAGCTTGGACCACTGTGGTCTTATTTGGTGGCTTCTGTATTGCTTTGACTTTGTAATTTGCTTATACTGCATTCATCTTTTGTGCCTCGACAGATATAACATCTTTTTAGTCCGTCCATTTTTTGAGGTCTTAGAAAAATTGTGTCAGCAGATCCTTCCCTCATCCGAAGCAACTATCGCAACCCCAATCTCTCCCGTCTTTAGACGTCAATGCCGCAAAGATAAGGATAGGAACTCACTACCAAGGTGTACTGCCCTTCGGAACTCCATGCAAGTTGAGCTAAGTGCAGAGTGCATGTGTTCAAGATTGGTTCACTGGTAAAGAGTTGTACGGATGACTCCAAATGGTCTACTTAAGCTCAGATGACTTGATTTCCCTAATATGGTCTTACAGAACCCAAAGATTTAAGTCACAAGACCTGAAGAGTCTAAATTCCAGATTCTAGTCAGGCTCCTTACAACGAGAGTTAAAGGCCGTAATCAAGCTCCATCCTTTAGACTAGACTCAGTCCTTAGTTTCAGAAATCAAACTTATTCTGAAAAATGCAAATGCAAATGCAACCATGTTTTTGTGAAGTATATTTTCTGAATTTTACTCATTTTTATGGATTTTAAGGCTTTTGTAATTTTTACGAATTTTAGGACTTTGTATTTTTTTTATGGATTTTTATGATTTTTATAAAGAAGGTTTTATTCACAAATTTTACAAGATATATTTTATTCAAGTTAAGTATCTAATGTATTTTACAAAATTTATCTACAAAGTATTTTACAAGGGTTGAATGGTTTTTATACATGTTTTAATAAATAGGATTTTAAATAAGTATTATACAAATTTTAAGTACAAATTTTAAATACATATTTTAATTACAAGTTTTAAATACAAGTTTTAATCATATTTTACTTATTTACAAGGATTTTATAAATAAAAGAGTGGATTTTAAATTAACCCGTACCCACTTTTTATGGATTTTATAGATATAGAAAATACATAAAAGTACGAGTTATGGCCGAAAGTATATATAGAATATATACGCACCCCCCTATACTTAGCTTGAGCTATGTCCTCATAGCGTCAAAAGAGAAAAAGGAGGACATAACTCGTGCTAAGTGAAAGTGGGTGAAAAAGGATATCGATCACAAGTCAGTCAACCCCCCCTATACTTATGATCAGGTCATCGTAAGTATCAAGGGAGAGCAAAAACGGGATGACTGAATGAAAAGGATAAATAACGAAAGTTCAAAAGGAAAAGAATACGAAATCATCGAAATCACTCGGTCCCCCCTATAGTTAGGATAAGGCATCCTAAGTATAGAAAAGAGTGTAGCCAAAAACTGGGGACCAATGATTCGTGAAAAAGAATGGCTATACAAAAGAATCAGTACAAAAAATAAAACGTAAATCAGCGGGCAATCGGTCCCCCCTATACTTAGGATCTGGTATCCTAAGCATAGAAGACGAGCAAAAACGGGGACGATTGTGGTCTACGAAGAATGTACAAGTGTTGTGAATCTCCAGAATGGCTCAAAAGAATTTGTACAAGAAGAAGTGAAGGAATGATTATGATTCATATACAAAATAGATCACTTTAGCCAGGATCATACTGAATTTTCTTCTTCTTATGTGCGTATCGATCGTTGGCTGCAAAAGTAGAGCCTCCTCTATAATTGAACTCTGTATACGGCATAGCTCTCTTTTTTGAAACATGCGTATCTGGAGTCGGACTACAGAAGGTGTTTATATGTGTAAGCATTACACCATCCGACTCTCTACGCTGAATAGACTGTATGATCAGTTTAATATATTCGATTGACTCTTGTGCTGTAATATGTGTACTTTCACTCTGCGGCACAGAGATATCTATTGCAGGTGACTGATCATCTGAGTCTAATATGAAATATGTCTCTGTATATGAACAATCATCTGAAAAACTAGGTACCAAGTGTTCTACCCTATCCTCGTGTAGGATATCTTGGGTATCAAAATAAACACTCTCAAGATCAGGAGACTGTGTCTCATCTATGTTCTGGCAATCTTCCGCAAGACTGGCGTCCTCTGAAGTGAATGACAATACTGATCTAGGACTGCTACATTCTCTCTCCATTTCAATGTGTATCTCTCCGTTGTCTGTACGGAATGATACTCTCCCAGCATCATAATCGAAGAGTGCTCTTGCTGCCTGCAAAAAGGGTCTCCCGAGAATGCTTGGAGCAAGATGTAACTGTGTAGGGCATGTCATGTCTAGGACCGTAAAGTCCACGGGAAATTGCGAGCCCTAAACGGTTACGATAATGTTTCTCAGCACACCTCTTGGTCTCTTTATAGATCGATTTGCAAACTGAAGTATCGCTCGTGATTTATATAGAGGACCTAGCTTGAGCTTATCAAGCAAAGAGGATGGAAGTAGATTGATCGAAGAACCATTATCTAAGAGAGTACGATTGAATGTAGTGTCTTCAATCTGACAGTTGACATAGTGAGCTCCCAAATCTTTCTTCTTCTTGGGTACCTTGTTCCGAATTGCACACGAAGTTGCCTTGGTCAAAATATGCTTCTCAACTCGTGATCTCTTTTTCCTACGCGAAGTACATTTGTTCCTTAACTGATTCTTGAGCGTAGGAAAATGATCCAAGGCATCGTGTAGTGGAATCTTCAGAAAAATGTGATCTTTCAGTAAACGTTCGGTTTCTGGAGTGACAACATTCTTTTTGGTCTTTTTCTTTTCTCTTCCAAACAAAGCATCGGGAAAAGGAACAATTTCAGGGGTTAGAAAATCAGAGCTTTTATTAAAAGTGGAATCAGCTTGTACATCGAGAGTTCAGAATTATTTACAAAACTCTCTAAAACAGGGGAAGAAATGTTTTTGTCCGGGCTCTTTGCCTGATCTGGCGTGATATCATCGTCTGAGTCGCCAGTGTCCATATCTGAAGTATTGGCATTGCTCCCGTCTCTTGATTCTGCGTCCTCATCCTCTTGCGGTTTCTCCTCCTCGGCATTTGGATCATGCTCGTGCTCCTTTGGTGCCCTCTCCTCTTCTCCAGCAGGTGTTTGCGGTGATCTACCTCTCCTGAGACGAATGAAGTTAGATAAAAATTCAGGAAACGAGATCTTACCTATAGGATCTACTTGCTCTGGATGCCTCCTCTTGTTATTCGGGTTCATCTGAGGCTGGGCTGGGAGAGTGGTCTTTGGCACGGTTAACTCGTCCAGACAACGGTTAACCTGCTCCATCTCAGTCTTGTGCGTGATCTGGAGCGTACTGAGCATATCCATGATTTGGTTGAGCGTCTGGGCCTGTGAAGACATCTCCGGTTCGGTATGGTGGCCCTGGCTTGCTCCTCTCTCCAGCCTTGGCGTGAAATGCTGAGAGGTGGAAGGCTGGGAGTAGCGCTGAGGTGTGGAGGAAGACTGCTGCGGCTGCTGAAAAGAATAATTCGGTGAAAACTGGGCAGGGTGCTGATATGAAGGCTGCGGTCTCTGATGGTAGACATTCGGATGAGACTGCTGCGGCGTGAAGCTCTGGCGGTGCTGGAATTGCAGACGTCCATGCTGCGGATGACCGTATAGCTGCTACGGCTGCTGATTCGGTATACTCGGCTGCTGCATCGGAGTATACCAAATCCCGTTGATCTCGAAAGTGGATTGCGGCTCCACCTCCATCTCTGCAGTGCTGATGATCTGGCTAGAATTGGCATGAGACTGATCCTCATGCCAATCAATCTGCGGAATCTCGGGCTCGCTCTGGACGTAGTGTATCTGACGGGTGGGTGGAGCGGGTGCGATCCTCCGTGCTGATTGTGCGTTCGAAGAAGTTTGGTTCTGCTGGTACTGGATCTGAAGATTAGCGACCTTCTTCGAAAGATCACTCAGCTGCTGAGGTAGAGATGAGAGTTTCTCCAACTCTCGCAGCGGCTGTAGGTCTTGGACCTGCTTGTGAATCACGTCCACCAACGTCAATTTCTCGCTAATGAAGCCCATGTTGGTGTCGGATTCTGAGTCCGAAATGTTCGCCACCTTGTGATGTTCTTGGTGATGTGGTGGCTGTGGGGCTTTCTGAAATGCCCGAGTAGAGTCTACAACTCTCGAGTTCTCGGCCATCCCTTCGAAGATGGCCCAGACTAACTCGGCGTCCTTCTTCAAATAACTGCCGCCACATGCGGCACTCACGAGCCCCTGTACTTCCGGCTGGAGTCCTCCGAAGTAGTTCTGCACTAGCACCTTCATCGGGATCTCATGATGCGGGCATCTCTCCGTCAGGTCCTTGAATCGATCCCATGCCTCATGGAATGATTCGATCAGTAGTTGTGTAAAGTTGGAGATCTGACTCCTCATCATGTTCGTCCTTCCTAGAGGAAAATACTTGCGCAGGAAGGTGGACTTCAGGTCGTCCCAGGTGGAGATTTCTCTCCCCAGATGGCTCAGCCAATAAAGGGCCTTATCGGTTATGGCAAAGGGAAAAGCCTTGAGGCGTACGGCCTCCTGTGTCACTCCTGGATAACAAGCCGTTCCACAGATCATCTCAAACTGCTGTAAGAACGTGAACGGCTCCTCTGCGGCATTCCCATAGTACTTGGGAAGCAAGGAGATGAAGGACGGTCGAAGTTCGTATGGCCCTTGATTCGGCGGTAGCCGAATCCAGTGATGGAGCATTCGAGCGCCCGAGTCATACTCGTCCCGTAAAGTAGCGGGAACCACAGGCGGTAAAGGGTTCCCGGCCCCTACTCTCAGCGCGGCTATTTCAGCCCGCAGTTCTATCTGAACTCTATACTGTTCTCGAATTTGTAGATTCATTTGCTGTAATGTATCGAGAATACCTGTCGTGACATCTCCGTTCAGCTCTGTTCTTCCCTCCTGATTGTCCCCAGCTGGTGGCCTCTCGTCTGCTGCTGGTCCTTTCCCGCGAGCCATCTGATCGTCTGTAAAGTGAAAACTCTCGTAAGAACTCAACGAAAAATACTAAGGAGATCTAGATGATGTATTGAGGCGAGGGTCTGCCTCAATGATCTGGCCAGGAGGCGAGGGAGTCTGGGTCTGACTCACCTCGAGAACGGATGGGACCGGCTCGGGAAGAGGGTCATCCTGAGCCTGTGAAGACATACGCTCGACGGTGGACAGTCGAAAGCTCATAGAGTCTGAGCCGAAAAGCCGTTGAGACGTCATCTTCGATGTTAAGAGGAAGTCGGGAGAGCACGTGTACGATTCAAATGAGGGAGAAATGCGAAAGCCGCGGAAAACTCACGCCCTGCAAACAAACACAAAGCAAACCCCTTTTTCACCAACTCAACCCTGATAGAGACCGTAAGAGTTCGGTCTTTTTTATCTTTTCGGTTTTAGGGTTGTGATTAGCAAACGTTTCGATTACGCGGGCTGAGCAAGCCAATAAGTGCCCGATAGTTTCCCCGAGACACTGGCCCGAATCCTTACACGAGACCGCTCGCACTCAGCCAGTATGGGAGTAAGTACGGACCGTTTCTGGCTACCCGTGTTACTTGAGGACGGAGCCTTGCGTAGTGTCCTCTAAACCTCCCACTCGGCTAAGTAAACTCGGACCGTTTCCGGCTACCCGAGCTTACCCACTGAGGAACATCGATCAAATGTATGGACCCAATAGTATCCCGCAAGAAATACGGGGTTTGGGCTCTATCCTTAAGTGTCGGCTCTCAAGCTCGCGCACTCTGAGAAATGTGCGGGGGTTACTCTCCCCAAATCACTTGAATCGATTTACGGTTTTAAGTCAGATATTTTTAGCAGTCCCGATTTTAGTTTTGCAATTTTTATGGGTTTTTTCAATCAACGTCTATAGATTTTTTTTTCTTTTTATTTAAAAACCCTAAAGCAAGCACCTAGGTTGCGAGTCCTAAGACTAGCTACGCGGCACAAGCAGATAGAGTAAAAAAAACTAAACAAGCATCTAGAAAAGCCGCGGAAAACCGATGAGCGATAAAAAGCCGCGGTGGGTGCCCTGATCCTCGGATACACGGTATCCGGCGAATCAGGCCCCGAAGAAAATGGGGGGGGGGTTTGTTTATTGTAGTTACAGACTCTCTCTCCCTTTCTCTCTCTTTTACAAAAAAAGTATACTAACTACTCTGCTCCTCTGCAGTCGACTCGTGAAGAAGGAGCCGACCTCTGCTCTTTCAACTGGCTCGGCTTCTGAAGAAGCCGCTTGATCCTGCAGGCCTTGCAAAGATGGTTAGCAAAGAAAAGCCGATCGAGAAAGCCGCGAAAGCCGTGAAACCAAGAAAGCCGTAAGAAAACAAATGAGAAACTTAAAAAAATGAAACACGAAAAAGCCGTACCAAAAGCGAAACAAAGAGAAGAGAAAAAAATAAAATCACGAGAAATGAAAAATCAAAAGAATCTAACGCCTCCCCGGCAACGGCGCCATTTTGATGAAGCTAAAGAATCGGTTTCGCGGCTTTCCTTTTATTGAAGAGAGTAGTCGGTTGTAACAGAAGCCGTGAAACGAAAATCGGTTCTTGAACCTATCAAACAATTACGGTTTTCAGTCGGAAAACCGTTCACTAATATTTAACCAGGCAAGTGTTCCTGGGTCGAACTCAAGGAGGCAGAATAAATTCCCTAGATTGTTGTCCTCGTAATTTTATTTTTTTAACTCTTCTCTAAGTGATCAAGTCAAAACCCCTTTTTTGTTGATTTTTATTTTTATTGTTTTTATTTGATTTTATTATTTTCAAATTTTTATTTAATTTTCAAAAAGGGATATTTTTCAAAAAGATTTACTTATTATATAATAGGTGAATAATAGCTAGGTGATACTATATAGTATGGTGATCGCGGTCGAGCCGCGAGCTCGAACTACACAAGAAATCCAATCAAAACAAGACGGCTTTCGATAAAATCAAATCACGTGAAAAACTCGTCAAAAATCCACGAAATCTTTATACTAGGTAGTTGGGGTAGTTGTGTAACTACCCTCAAGAAATCGTCAAAATCCGAGGTCACAAGAAGAAGAAACAACCCCTACAGCCCAGGGGCATAAGCGCAAGAAAAACTAATTAAAATGTTTGCAGTTAGGTCCTCAAGGACTGTTCTGAAGAAAAAGTACACAAATCTTTACATTTAGGTCCCCGTAGAGGGACTTAAATGTAAATAAAGAAAACATGTGAGGCGGGATGCAATTCTGGAAGCTGACTGGACTTAAGACGCAATTTTTCCACCGTTTCGCATCTGACGACTGCGATTAGATCTGGCTGGCACGGATCGGACGCTCACAGGTGCGCCACGTGTCGCGCACCTGTGCGTCGAATGTTCTTGAGGTTGTTGAGGCAGCTGGCGGACAAGCCTTCTTCTCCGAATTACTCCGGCCAGTCGATGAAGGCTTGGGCGCTCCGGCGGGGCCAGAGGGGTGGCTCCTCCACCCCTCGAGCTAGCCCGCGGTAGAGAGGTGGCCGGCGACGCTCCGAGCGGTGGTGGAAGCTTCTCAAAGATGGCTGTCCGGTGATACGAAAAGTTGTTGCAGCCTGAGACCGTCCTTTCAATTCGAATTTCGATGATGATTGAAGGTTTCCAGTGATGAAGAGATGCCTCCCGACGAACTTGGATCTGCAAGGAACACAAGTATATGCTCGATTCGTGTTGAATCGGCCAACAGATGAAAGATCACAAGCTCCAAAGATGATAAAAAATGCTCAAGTTTCCAGCCAAACCACCAGATGCGTGAAGAAGGTGATGGAAAACTATTTGATTTAAGACAAATTTAAAACGAATCGAGAGGGATTTCGAATGTGCGTCTAAGCTTAGGGATTAAGCTACCTAAATCATAGATTAGCCACGCTAATCGTGGCACGTCTATCGAGAAATAAAATCGAGAAATGGATGAAGAAGCCTGTGGGAAGTCTAGGTATATTACCTGGACGAGATGCTTGACGACGGCTTTGACCGGAGCTCCGACGCGGCGCTTGGCGGCGATGCAAGGCGATGCTCCGCCTTGGAACTTCTCTGACGTGCCTCCTTCCTCGCGCGATCCTCCACAGCGCTGTCACCGCCTCAGGTCGACCGGAGCGAAGGTTGGAAGGTTGGGGGTCAGTTAGCCTGGAGCTGAAGCTCTGGGTTGTTGAAGAGTTGCTTGTTAATGGCGGACTTGGAGGCTTTAAATAGGAGGGTTAGCTTGGGCTCCAAGTCGAGATGGATGGCCGGCGATGGAGAGGGTTGTTAGGAGGGTAGGATCGACGGCTTAGGTGGGTCAGAAGCTTCGAGATGAGCATGGGAAAAAGGCTTGAAGATGGCCTGTCGAACAGAATCGGGTGCAACCTCTTCTTGAAGAAGAAGGTCCCAGGTGCTGACAAGTGTCGGCACCTGGTCGGCCCAGATGGAAAATTGACTTATAAATAAATATAAAATAGTAAATTACATTATTTTAAATAAATGTAAATACAAAAAGTGTAGATTAATTAATTTCCTAATTTATGGACTAATTATTTTTAATAAATAATAAATATTATTTAAAATATAAATATTATATTAATAAATATGTATTTATAAATAGGTTTTTAGATTTTTAATTTAATAAATAAATAAGTAAAAATTAATTTTATAATTTCTTAATTATTAGAATATTAAATAAGGCTTGTACGCATTTTTATAGATTTTAATAAGTTAATTTACATATTTTAATAAATAGAGTTAGAATCTACGTAGGTCATTTATACCTATGTTTTGAGTTTTTTTGATTTTATTAAAATAGTAAATAGTCTCCAAAAATTATGAAATAAATTATGGTGAAACTACAAGATCATGAAATAATTTAAAAATTATAAAATTAAGAAAATGATAAATAATGTGTGTTACATAAAATAAATAGCCCAGAAACCCTATTGTCTTTTGGTCCCAAAACTGACTTTTTGCAAACGGACTCCGAATTCGATGAAACCACCTTTATTAATTAGAGAATATTATTTTATGAACTTTAAAGGTGAGTAGAGTGAAATTGGACTTCGTATGAGGAAGTTATGATGTTCGGAAGTTGAGATTTTGATAATTTTAGGCTGGGTTTCTTGTTATATATACAGGGTAATATTTTTAACTTATTTTTATATTTTTGTATACATTTTTAGGAATAATTAGGAGAAGAGTTTGATGAAAAATATATTCATATGAAATAATTAAAATTCTTTGAAGTTTTGTATTTATTGTATAAATAATGAAGAGTGTATATGTGTGTGTTAAGTTATTTTTCTCTGGTTTTCTTTCCTTATCTCCCCCTACTTATTGGTTTGTCGACCAATCCATGCTGACTTGGTCTCGGGGGTTGGGCTATAAATATATCTTACAACTATATTTATATTTAAGTCATATTGTATATATATACATATATTCAATCTGCCTTTTTCTTTATTTTTCTGGTTCTTTATTTATTTACATGATTTTAGTGGTTAAAAGTGAATATTTACACATGAATGTTGTTTTTGTTAAAGTATGAGAATTAATGGATGTTTACATGTATTTGTTAAGGGTTTTAAGACAAAATGCGACAGAAAAGTTAATAAATCATGGATTCATCAATGATCTATATCTTTAGGATGATCATGAGTTTCCAGTATGCAGGATATACAGGTATTAGGAATACCTGAGGGTGATTTGATCATAAACGATTGTATAACCATGATGCTTCCATTCCGAGGGAGTGATAACACAGGTCTGGATTTTAGTGACTCCTCTCATTAGAGAAGTGACCTAATCTTAGTCCATGTACTGGACATTGATCTGAATGAGATTCAGATGCAATGAGAAGATTAGGTTCACGGTCCTTATTTAATCAAGCATCTATGAGAGGTCCATGGGATCTGGATTTGAGATGTGATCTCAATATCCAAGTCACTATACGTGGAACAATACAATCGCCCTATCCTTATCTTCAAGTATCTGAGGAGAAATAGCATTGTTCTTAAATGGTTTAAGAACAATTCCATAAGATCTAAGCATTGAGAAATTGATAATTAAATGTGATTTAATTTTCATGATGTATGAGGAATTATCCAATATAATTAAATATGATTTGATTATTATGGATAAGAATAATGTGGATAATAATATCCAATTATTCATAATATGTTATAAATGTGATTTATAATGTATTAGAGAGAGCTAATTATAATTTATATTTGTAGGTTAATTATTAATGTATATTGGATACACATTGTCTAATTATTTGAAAATGTATATTATATTTTATTTTGGGTTGTGAGTAATTCACAATTTTCCAATGTCAAGATTGCAATATTCCCAAAATTAATAGAGAATTATTTTTGGTGAATAAAATTCCAACAAAAGTTGTTGGATAAATAATAGAGAGAAAATCAAGGAGATATGCAACCTCATGGAAATCCATGAGATTGCCCTCCCCATATGGAAGGAGGTGGCGGCACCCAATTCCCTTGTGGGATTGGTGGCCGTCCACCCTCTTTCATGGGGATGGATGATCTCCTTTGTATTATTCTCATTATTTGTTTGATTTAATTTTGGTATTAATGTATATTTGGTTTATCAAATATATTTAATCTAAATTAAATCACAAGTTGTTGGCTTTTACCAACAATAATGTTGATCATTGGATTGACATAAATGAATCTCATCCATTGATTTTATATGTCTCATTGATTGAGATCCGTGGATCCCAAAACCCTATAAATAGAGAGGCATACCTTGCTCTCTTGTACATGCTATTGGTAGCACCTCTCTCTCTCTCTCTTTCTCCTCCCACACGCCAAGCCTCTCTCTCCCTCTTCTTGGTGGTCGTCCACCATACCCTAGAGGAGAGACTCGTCGACGCCCACGCCACTGCGTTGCCGCTTCGACGCTCTGCGGTTCTCCGTCTACTTGGAGTGCTTCGCTCATGAAGGAGACATTCGATCTCGTGCGATGAGATCAGGAGTAACCGTGCTTGAATCAACTTGTTGGATTGCGAGGACAACGTGACTCATCCCCGCGCTCGCAAGCCGTTACTCCGACGATCGGACTTGACACAGGAGGTCTCTTTTCTTAGAGACTCGATCAACCATGCTTGAAGAGGTATTGCATTATACTTGTTGTGGTTATAGATGAAACGATCCGAGAATCGTTCTTGGATCATGTGGTTTCATCGTATGAAAAATTTTAAATTCTCCTGCACAGAACAACTAGTACGACTAGTCGTCCTACATCATATCCGATACGACGCTCACGCTTCCGTGATGCGCTTGAGGATTTTTCCATATCCTTCAAGGTGTATCAGAGCTTTAGGTCGACGGTTTCGAATATGATTCACAAACCGAGGACGACTTGGGTTCGTTAGGGTCGCGAAAGTTTTTTATCGAATTTGATTTCGTAGATCTGTTTAGTAAATAATTTCGGGCATGTTTAAAATGTTTAAGCACGAATTATTTACTTGGATTTTGTTCTCCATTAAATATGGAGACCATAGGATCTGAGTTTGCTTAAATCGGATTTCGTATGCTTGAGATATGGTTGTTTTAATGAACATGTATGCACTGTTGCGGGAACTGTAGATCTGAACATGATTAAAATGTTAATTACTGTTTAGACTTGCCTCGAAATGCGTGAAACATCACTTGAGTTCTGTCCTAAATCAAATTAGCAATCTATGAAAATTGTTTTTGTCTAATTTGGATTTAATATGATTGAGATATGCTAAGTTTAGTAAGTAGGGGTCACTACTGAAATTACAATCCTAATC
Organism: Ottelia alismoides; assembly: GCA_037367405.1. Taxonomy (NCBI): domain Eukaryota; kingdom Viridiplantae; phylum Streptophyta; class Magnoliopsida; order Alismatales; family Hydrocharitaceae; genus Ottelia; species Ottelia alismoides. Next base: position 706,251 of record JAZKJV010010764.1, on the reverse strand, counting down.
AAGAAACATGTGATTGTCAATTAATGGAATTAATTGTTAATTTCAAGAAATTAATGTGGAAAATATTTGAGAAATATTGGAAGATGATTATTTCCTTAATTGACTTGACCTCAACCAATTAATTGATTAGATTTGATCTAGATCATAATTGGAAACACAATCATCAAACTCCTTGCTTGAATAGGATTGGGAATTTGTCTAGCAAATTTCTTTATAATCAAAATTGTTTTGATTACTATATGGTATAATTTCGGTTGAAGAACCGATGATCATCTCAAGTACAAATTGATCTATTTGGCATTATCCTATTCCCGAGGCGGATATGGTGACTAGTCGGAGATCGCTGGGGTAGCGGGTTGCAACGTATGTGGTCCGTCCCACTCTCGCCTGCACTGGCCATGACAGCGGGTAGGGACGGAATAATGCCGAAGAAATCAAGTTGTATTTTTAATTATTAAAATATGAATTAATACGTACTTTGAGAATAATACCATATATATTCAAGTATAACAATCAAGTTTGATTGATTGAATTGGATTGATAATTAATTTAATATGATTAAATTAATTATATCCAATTAAAGTACTCTAATATGATTAGAGTTGTTAATTCCCTGGGAAGAATTAATTATGTGAATGTGATTCATGTTTATTAATTAAATTTGAATAAGAGATCGAGGATCACATAAGTGACATCCATGGTCTCCCGTCAAGGCGAAGGGTTTCGTCGCCAGATATTATATGTGGGAGACGCATGTTCGAAGTGACAGCTCCTACATATGATCCATTTGGATCGGGCTCGTCGCTTCTCGAAAGAGTAAGGATGTATGCGTAGTGACCCCAATATCGGGTCCTCATATTATTGGGGCGATAGTGGATTACGCATAGCGAGTTGTATTCCTGTTGACGGTTGGTTCAATTAATGACAGGTCAACATCACCATAGGGGTGGTAGGCCCGTGTATTAAAGACCGAATTGGGAAATGCAAGTTGGACTTGTAAGGCGGAATGCGTTCCCGCTTCTCTTTATTGGAGTCATAGGTTCTCATATTATTGGTATATGACAAAGATAAAGAGGAGATCCCAGTTCTTGCTTGAGATATATCGATAAGTATATCTCCTACTTTGAAAGTGGTTAAGGGAATAAACTTTCATAGTTAACATAGCAAGACTAATTTGATTTAAAATGCCTTGATCAAAAAAAAATAAATTGAGTATATAATTATATATTCTAATATAGTACATTCTCAATTTCAGAAAATGAAGTCCATGAACCCACTGAGCAGGCTTCTGGAGGTCAACCAATTGACCGGACCAAATTACTCGGATTGGATCCATAATTTGGAGCTTGTACTCTCAGCGGAGCGCATCGGTTATGTGCTCTTAGAAGACAAGCATGAAAACCCTAAATCTAAGGAAGAAAAAGCATTCAATGACAAGTATGATGAAGATCATTTATTAATGAATCTGTGATTCATCACTCTAAAAGTTGAAAATAGAGTCTTGTTCCCGAGTAAATAGATGCATATTTCCCTTTATCTTGCAAAATTAGCATTCATACATGCATTTTAGCACTCACATTTGCATTAAATAAGAAGCTAGGATCACTTGTAAAATATCCACCTATAAAAATAACATCTCCCTTATAATATATACACCTTTAGATAATAATATAAGGAAGAAAGTCAAGATCTCCTCTGTAAAATATCCAATAAAGACCTAGAAACCCCTGTACCATAAAATACCCATAATTCCCTCATACAACCTCCAAAATAGGTCTACTCACTTTCAGATTAATACACATTAAAAGACCTTTAAAATGAGACTAATTTCATCCAATTTGGAGCTCATAGGAAGAAGTTGGGTTTTTGGGCCTCTATGTATACTATATATGTGTATATTTGTACTCATGTATTTTTGTATCATATTTGACCTCATCTCCATCTTTAGTCAACATGAAACTTGTAGATCTCATCAAGATCTACAACTTTCATGTTTTGAGTTTTTCCAAATTCGGCCTCCTTCTCTCTCTAAACTCATTTCTCCTCTCAGCCAATCACAACTGGCCATGTGGCGCCCTCTGATTGCGCCACGCAGCCCGCTCCCCTTGCCTTAGCCGCTCGCGCCCACAACCGTTGGATCTTCATCCAGATCCAACGGTTGCACCGCCTCCACGTACGCCTTTATTCTTAACCGTCAGATCAATTCCCATCTTCCATCTCAGCCGCCCGCCTCCGCCTGCCTATGCGCCTGACGCGTGGCGCATTTTGAGCCCTTCGATCACGCACTCAGCCCTTCCATCTGAGCCGCTAGCTCCACAATCGTCTCAATTGCCCGATCGAACGCCAATCTCTGATCTGGACCGCCCGCTCGTGCTTCGTCTTTAATACGACACGTGGTGCAATCGTCACCCTCGATCGCTTCACCTCGGATCTCATCAAAGCCGCTATCTGGCGCTTTGATCTGGGCCGTTGGATCACAAAATCCAACAGCCGAGACTTCGTCTCCTACCTCCAGACGACCTCTCTCCCACGTTCTCAGCCTTGCGCAACACTCTGCCCCTTTCTATTTTCGCCTCCACTCCTGCCGCCCTCTCCGACCGCCAACACCTCCACGATTATCACCACTCTCCCGTCATCCTCGCCAGCTACCTCACTCACCACAACTCCCACCATAGTTGCCCCACAACCCCCATGAACTCCACCTTCCAGCGACTCCGGCCAACACCTTCATCCTATAAATACTCGACCTCCGGCCACTGTCACTCCTATCCGCCATTCCAGAGAGATTCCTCGAGCTCAGATCGATCAATTGGTGACAGCAATTGGGCGTGTCTTCGAGCGAAGACAGGCTTCTTCTCTGACGAGATCCACGGCCGCCACCGCCGTGCTGCAGCCTCCATCTGTGAGCTGCGTGAGCTCAGGACTCTACCGATCCTTCGAGCGATGACCTGGAGCTCAAACCTGAGCTCCATTCCCCAGGTAGCCACCTCCATTTCCCTCCGATCTCTTCTTGATTTTTTCTTTATTTTTCTCGATTTAATTCGCTCTCCACCATCATCTTCTCGCTCCACCTTCATCCCTCCGAGCTCCGCGATGAAACTCTGATCTTCGCTCTACACTTCACCCCCTCCGACGACGCACTTCATCTTTCATCGACGCCAGCTCCGCCACCTGGGCAGAGCACCATCACCGGACACCCCTTACTCCGTTATAGGCCTCACCGTTCACCCTGCACGACTCCTCGAGCACGCACACGCTTCAGCTACATCTCTAACCCTTGCAGGTGACATTCCTTCGATTGGCCGGAACTTCGCCGGAGCTCCCTTCGGGCTTCACCGCCACCGTGCTCCAGCGCTCCTCCTCCGCTCCTGAGGCCACCTGACGCTTCGCCGACCATCCGCGCATCTTCCGAGATCCCTCCGACCCTCCATCGACTTTCATCGACGCCTGGAGGACCAGGCGGAGCAAAGCCAGCTACGTCAGAGCCCTGTCTTCTCCTCCGCAGGTGGCGGAGGACCGTTGGAGACGACGTTCAGCCACCGTTCGATCATCTTGTTGGAACGGTCAGCATCACGCCACGTAGCCTCGCAAAGGAGCCGTAGGATCATCCTTGATCCCACGCTCAGGAGCAAGCCACGTCGACATCAGCTGGAGCAACGGAGAGCCGTTGGATTCATCACGATCCTGCGACCATAGATCAACCACGTCGCCATCTTCATCGCGCTCCAGGTGCCGTTGGATCAATCTAGATCCAACGGGCACTGATCGACCACTTCTTCGCCCCAGGAGAGAGACCACCCTGTTGGATCGATCAGTGATCTGACAGACGCCGCCTCGCCACGCGTCATCAGTCATCGACCGTTGGATTATCCTTGATTCCAACAGTCCAGATCACGCCACATCGCCCAGATCCGAGCCTCTTCCCTGACCTCTAGGCTCGGATCACCCGAAGCTTCTCCGAGCCTTCCTTCGAACCTCCAAAGCAGCCGAGCCAACGCCCGAGCCTCCAAAGACCCCCGAGCCTAGCGTACCCACGTGAGGAGCACGTGCGGCCTGTGCAAATTACACTGAGGCCTCGGGAAGTTTCTGAAATTACAAATCAGTCCCTGCAAAGTGCCCCCACGTGAGGAGCATGTGCATCAGTGGAGAAATTGCATTCCACCCCCATGCATTCTAGGTAATTGCATAAAGGTCCCTGTCAGCATATTTAATTTAAGCAATTTTTAATTCCTGTATTGCATTTATACCCATGTCTTTGCACGCATATTTAGGTGTCCATATTTCATCATTTTTGAGTTTTAAAAATTGCATGTTGTATTTTAACTTGTTTTTTATCTTATGTGACACTTGGCACATTTTTGTAATAACAGTGGAATTTTTAATTAATTAATTGGTCCATTTCTATGATATTTTGCCCAATTTCACCTTTTAATTAATTGTAATTTCTCTGTGACTCCAAAAATTCCCAAAAAATCACATTAGCTCTAGGATAATTAGACGCACCTTGCATAAAAATTTCATCTTAATTGCACACATTTCGAGGCCTAAATAAATTATTTGGTGATTTCCTTAGTTTATTTTTAATAGGTTCATATCACATCAAAACTAAGGTCTGATAATTTTCTTAGATTCCTCATCATTAGATCTATCTAGGATAATTTTTATTCCCAAAAATATTGTGATTTAATATTTATTAAAATTAAATTAGTCAAAATCACCATGCATTCATGTTTAATTCAAAGTATATTCATTTAGTGTCTGAAAATTCCAAAAAAATTAGGGTAGCTTAATTACATCATATTTCATCATCTGGCCAATTTTCATCATTTTTGGACTTTATTTGAATACTTATCTGATTTAAGTTCTAATTTGGCCTGATTTTTGCATGTGTCTTGCATAAAAAACCGAAAAAGACCAAAAAAAATATTCCCTCTGAAAATCTAACACTTGGATTTCATTAAAAATAAACCTAAGGAGAGAGATGCCTCCCTAAGTTCGACTTTGGACTTCCACCAAGTAAAAAAATTGCCGCTTGAAATTAACTTGCTTAAATTAAAAGTGGTTTTTGATTCCCTCTCGTTATCCGACTGCAACGAAATTAAAAAATAATTTGGACATTAACTTGCCTGAATTAACTAGGGTAGCGGGAGGCGTATATCAAAATGGCGCAGTTGCCGAGGAGGCACGGCTTAGGTTAATTTGCAGTGATATTCTGATTTTTTGATTTTTTATCCCCGGGTAGTTTGACCCCCAATTTTCTTGTGAATATTTTCTGTCTTTTAATTTTTGCATTTTTTCTGTTGATTTTATCTGACCTCAATTTATTTCTGTGCGAGGAACACGAGGAGTCGAAGACCCTTCGAAGATTCGGCATTGTAATTTATTGAGTGAATTGAGAGAATCCGTATTTTCATTTTTCTTTATTTTTTTGCATTATTTCCAACGATTCCCGTTTGGGTTCTCGCGCTTGTAAATATAGTGAAACGGTGTCCCCATGTGCTGTGTGGTTGAATGGTAATTTAGGCTTGCACTAGCGGCTCCTTGAGCCAATCTAGGGTTTGCTTGTGCTCGTAACTTTAAGGACCACACAACCACTTAAAAGACGCACTTAGACCGCAGATCTAGTCAAATAACCATGTTCTTCACTCGCTAATAGAACTGCTTGTCTAGGAGCAGATTTTATCGCTTGCATTTGCATTTAGTATAAAAAGTTTTCAATTCTGTTTTGCATCCTGCATAAAAAGTGAAGGGATCAATGTAAGTTTCCTTAACTCAGCATACACATCATTGTTATTTCGTGCATCGACTTTTCTCGATTTCCCCCTCTATTTTTTCACATTTAATTTAAACGGAAATTGGGACTGGACGATAGGCGTGCTATGTGGTTGGACTAAATCAGTGAGAACTAAACTTAAAACTGGGACTGCTAAACATTATTTACCAAAAAAATCAATAAAATTGGAAATTTTGTTTGCGGGAGATTAATCCCCGACCTTGTTTTCAGGCTGGGTGAGGGTACTTGAGTGTGTGTGAACACCTTAAGGCAGAGCCCAAATCCCCACCTTCCATATCACGTTCCGACTAATCCTAGCAAATATCACAAGTCGAATTTTTAAGGTTCACTGACTAGTACCAAGTAGCCTCCGCCTATCTCAGGTAGATAGGGGCGAAATTACGGTACTTTGCGACAAGTTGCCAGTAACCCCCCGGGGTGAAGTTCCGACCTTGTCAGCCTCCGCCTGCTTGCAATAGATAGGGGTGTGGTCTTTGAATCCATCGACTTGGGATAGGAGCGAAGAAAGGAAGGACCGGCGGTATCTTAGGCGATAGGTTAAACAGGGAAGATGCATCCGGCTCTGAGACGACTTCCCTGTAGGCCGCGTAATCCTTGTTATCTTGCTTGAAAATCACACTTAAAATTTACAAGATTAATTGGACTCGGTTTTGGGTCCTTCACTGTCTTGAGTGTGAACCCAGGGTCTTGGATTGAATTGTTTGCTTCAGTTAGGAATAAAATCCTATCTTCTTCTCGCCAAATCAAGATGAGTGACTGGGGGGATATTGACTCTTTATTCACCAATCTTTCTTTGAGCCCCCCACGAAACTCCTCTTCATCGGCCCAAGCGCACCTTGGACCACCCAGGACTCATGACCCTATTGAGTTCTGGTTCCCTCACACCCAGGGTGGTTACTCTCAAACCAACCCTTTCCTCTCCTATGAGCTTACCGAGGAAGACCATCGCCTCGGTAAGAATCCCTTCCTTGATTTGCCCTCTGACACCGACATTGTTTCATACCCAGGACTAGAGGGCAAGATACCGCCTATGCAACCACCACCGGATGAGGATCAATTGCGAAAAATTCTTAATCGCCTTGCCGAAGCCGAACAACAAAATGCAAATCTTATGGCTAGAATGGGACAAATCATTGCAGCAGGAGGAATTGACCGACCAATGGTTGATTCCTACAACCCAGCGGAGAACGAGATACAAAATTGGTTGGCACCAGCAGTTCCCGCCGAAGCATTTGAGCTCAAGCCCCACTTCCGTAGCCTGCTACCGAAGTTCAACGGAAATGCTCATGAAGAACCGTATACCTTCCTCCGAGACTTCGAGCTGGTTTGCAACAATCTTAGCCATCCTAATGTTGGCCATGATTACATTAGGCTGAAGGCCACCCCATTTGCCTTAGGAGATAAGGCAACACATTGGCTGAAAAACTTAGGGGTGATATATACAACATGGATGCAGTTCAAGGACCTATTTTTGAAGAAGTTCTACCCTCTCAGTAGGACTAACCAAATGAGAACGAAGATCGCCAGTTTCTCCCAAGGACCCAGTGAACCCTTCCATGATGCCTGGGATAGGTTCAATGACTTAGTTCATAAATGTCCCTGCCACGACATTTCTAAGGCGATCTTAGTACAGACCTTGTTCTGTGGTTTAACCCCGGAGATGCAGGGGTTAGTCAGTGTCGCCTGTGGAGGAAGTTATCTGAACAAGAACGAGCACGCTGTATGGAAGATCCTAGAGCAGATGGCAGAAACCGGCAGGTCGCAGGCCACCAGGGCCCATCAGTTGTCTCCCTCAATCTTATCCAACGAGACAACCCGAAGGACTGTAGCGGATCTGACCGAGGACCTCATCCCCAGCATGGGGATGATTGTTGATAAGTTAACCATGGTCGAGAAGATCCACAAGAGGGTCACTGACCTTGAGTCTCTCTCACGTCTACCGAAGCAAGTAGAGGAACTTACTGAGAAGGTAGCTAAGATGAAGCTACCTAACCTTCTGCACCACCTGCACCTGTACATAGAGTCCATCTTGTACAGGAACAGGCACCGAGGCCTCAGAGTGGCTGGATGGAGGATCAGACTTACACCCAGCAGGACCAGCATGCACCCCCACAAGTGGAGATCGGATATGAGGAGCCTCCGCAGGTGTTCGAGATAAATGAGCTGTGGTACAGCCGTGACCCCGTCAGCAAATAGTCGGGGATGGGGAATGACCAGCCTCATCGACCTGCCCCAACTTACCACGGAACCAGCTCCTTCCCCGCACTGCGCTTTGTTCATTCCAGGTCCGAACAAGGGTACCAGCCTTAGCAGCACCAGCAGCAGCAGCGCACATATCAGCATGGCTCAGCACCGTCCCACCAGCAACAGCAGTATCGGCATGGCCAGCAGGGCCAATACAGAACCTCGTCCGCAAATCAGCCAGCCCAGCCCACCGAATTGGAGTCCCTCACCTTGGTGATCCAAACCCTGTCTGATAGGGTCCAACAAATGCAGAACGACCATCTGGATATGAGAACCGCTCTGAATCGTGTCTCTCGTACCCAAGATCAACAGATGGCGCAATAGACCCCAATTCCCGCACAGGATCATGCCAACCCGAACAGCATAATCCATGGCCAGAACCGACCTCGTGATCATGTATATTATTCAGATAATTATTGATCTGAACATGAGATCCTTTCGTATGATAATGTGAATCATATGTCCCTCAGGAGCCGAAGGACCGTGACCATACCTGATCGGGCACGGGCACCGAAGGAAGGAGCCGCCAAGTCTCTACCTGAGGAGAACTTGGAGGAAGAAGGGGAACAGCACCACCATCACCACCGGCAGAAGAAGAGGACATCAGAGTCCTCAAACCAGCAATTCCGCATCAGCATAGAGTCCGACGGAACCGATGAAGAGCCCGCACCTCCATCTGGATGACCGTCAAGAAGTCGCGGAAGATGCATCACCGATTTTGCCTTAGCATTTTTCTTTTAGTCAGAGTCAGAGTCCTAGTCTGTTTAAGAGTCAGAGTCATGTATAGAACTCAGTTCAAGATTTCAATGAAAACATTTCAGTTTCAGAACATGATGAGGAGTCAATAATCCCTTTCCCCCGAGCTCTCAAGGGTGGAAAGAAGAAAATGAAAAAAATACAAAAAGATGACCCTGATATGGTAGAGTTCTGCAACAAACACATCAAGGTCACAATCCCCTTTGACAAGTACGTGGAAATGACCCCTGCATTTCAAAAATACCTTAAGGTGAGTTGCACAACAACTCAGGTTAGCAGGAAGACCAAAAGCCGTGTTGAGAAACACGTTCTATTAGTAGCCACGACTTGTGCAATAAAGAACTCGTTTCCCAGGAAACAAAGAGACATGGGTGCACACTATGTAGTGAGTCATGTTGATGACATCACGTTTGCACGCACTCTCCTGGACAACGGTTCCTCAATCAACCTAATGCCTACAACCCTCTATGAGCGGCTTAATCTCGAACCTCTTAGGAAATCCAGAGCCCTCATGCAATTTGCTGATAAATCAACCAAGAGGTACCAAGGAGAATTGAGGAATGTTGTGATTAAAGTCGAGGGGCAAGAATACATGGTGGACTTCACTGTCCTAGATATGGAAACCCCACGTAATTGGAGAGACTCCCAAATCATATTAGGCAGGCCCTTCCTCAGGACAGCGGGGGCCTTGTTTGATTACAAGATCGGGAAGAACCAGTTCCAAACTCCCGGCGGAGATGAGGAACTTGAGATGAAGCAGACCAGATGGCAGAGACCAGATTCCGAGTCCAGCACCGAGTACTCTTCAACCGAAGCAGACTGCGAGCATGTAGACATAGTTGGGCCATGGAGACAGAACCCAACCAGCACTGATGAGTCCCTCCCCTCCGGAGATGATCCCATGCATGAGTCAGTTTGCGAGGTCCTCAGAGACGAGTACAACTCAGAACTTGCATCGCCCTACATCTTTGATGACTTAGAGGCCCAGTTGGGCCTGTCAGTACTTACCTCTTTAGGACAATCGGAAGATGAGCATGATGAGTCGGACGAGACTTTTGTTGATTGCATGGAAACCTTTGACGATCCGACTCCAGAGCTGAACAACTTGGTGGCAGCAATAACAGAGAAAGATCCAGCCACTTCCAACACCGAACCAGATCAGATAGAGCCAGATTACCTAGATGATCACACTATACCTAAGCTCAAACCTTTACCCACAACACTGAAATACGCCTTCCTTGTGGGTCAGGATAGGAAATTTCCGGTCATCATCAGTTCGTGATTGACCGAGGAGCAGGAATCTCGCTTGCTAGAGATCCTGGAGAAAAACCGCAAGGCGATAGGCTGGAGCATTTTCGATCTCCATGGGATAAATCCCGCTCTATGTTTTCACCATATCTTCTTGGAGAATGAAGCCAAACCCTCTCGTGAATTCCAACGTCGTTTGAATCCAAATTTACGAGAGGTCGTGAAGGAGGAGATAGAGAAATGGTGCAATGCGGGTTTCATTTATCCCAACTCCGACTCTAAATGGGTGGCCCCAATCCATGTTGTCACGAAAAAGTCGGGAATTCAGACGACCACCAACGAGGATGGAGAGGAGATCGTGACGCGAGTGCCCACGTCGTGGCGCGTCTGTGTGGATTACAGACGCCTGATTGCCGCGACGAAGAAGGATCATTTCCCCTTGCCGTTCATTGATCAGATTCTAGAGAGACTAGCGGGGAAAGAGTTCTTCTGCTTCTTGGATGGGTTCTCGGGCTACAATCAAGTAGCCATAGCTCTAGAGGACCAGGAAAAGACCACATTCACATGCCCCTTTTGGTACATATGCTTTCAGGCGCATGTCCTTTGGGTTATGCAATGCTCTAGGTACTTTCCAAAGGTGCATGATTGTTGTATTCACCGAAATGGTCGGAGAATTCCTGGAAGTCTTCATGGATGACATCTCGGTCCACGACGATTCCTTCGATTCCTGTCTTAGGAATCTGGACCGAGTCCTCAAACGATGTTGTGAGGTTAATCTGGTGCTCTCCTGGGAGAAAAGTCACTTCATGGTGACGGAGGGCATTGTGTTGGGGCACGTCATCTCCAAGAGAGGAATGGAGGTTGACCCTACCAAGGTGGACGTGATCAGACGACTCCAGCAGCCAACCAACGTCAAACAGTTCCGATCGTTCCTCGGGCATGTCGGATTTTATCGGAGATTCATTAAGGATTTTTCTAGGATTGCCCGACCGCTAACTGAGCTTTTAGGGAAAGACATGGAGTTTGTTGTTGATCATAAATGTCTTGAGGCCTTTAAGCTATTACAAGGAATGATCATGGACGCACCTATCCTACAAGCCCCAGATTGGTCTCTACCTTTTGAGATCATGACGGATGCCTCAGACTATGTTGTTTGGGCTGTGTTAGGACAGAGAAGAGATGGCGTCCCGTTCGCAATCCACTACGCAGGCAAAGTGCTTGACACTTCTCAGCGTAACTATACAGTTACGGAAAAGGAAATGCTTGCGGTAGTGTTTGCCTTGGACAAGTTCAGATCTCACTTAATTGGATCCAAGGTAATTGTGTTCACTGACCACACGACACTGTGATACTTGATGGAGAAGAAGGACGCGAAGACGCTTCTTCTTCGGTGGATTTTACTTATCCAGGAATTTGATTTGGACATCCGTGATAAACCTGGAAAGAAGAATGTAGTAGCCGATCATCTCTCTCGTCTCGAAGATCTTAATACTTACGAGGATTCACCTATTCGAGACTCCTTCCCTGACGAGTCGATTTTTGTTGTCGACTCACTCCCATGGTACTCCAATATCGTGAACTATCTTGTCTCCAAGAAGGTTACTGAAGATTGGCCCAAGAGCCACATCGACCGATTGAAATCGGACGCTAGACACTACCATTGGGAGGATCCGATCATTTTCTTCGAAGGATCGGATTGTGTCTAGAGACGGTGTATTCATCAGGAGGAATACCCGAGTGTCCTTTCTTTATGCCACAACTTAGAGGCAGGAGGACACCACTCTGGGAAGAGGACCGCATGGAAGGTACTTCAATGTGGCTTTTACTGACCGACTCTGTTTCGCGATGCCATCACCTTTGCGAAGTCGTGCCCAGTATGTCAGAGAATGGGAGGAACTGTTGGTTCCAAGGATGAGATACCGATGCAGCATGTCATCACTTGTGATGACTTTGATGCCTAGGGCATCGATTTCATGGGCCCATTCCCTGTTAGCCATGGATTCGAGTACATCCTTCTTGCGGTAGATTATCTATCCAGATGGGTGGAGGCTATCCCGACCCGAGCCACAGACAGCAGGACTGTTTGTAAATTCATCAGAGACCACATAATCTCTAGGTTCGGGATCCCCAAAATGATGATATCAGATGGAGGTAGCCACTTTGTAAATCGGGAGGTGAAGAAACTCCTGAAGGACTATGGCATCGAACACCGTGTCGCTAGTCCTTACCACCCACAGACCAATGGTATGGCTGAGGTGTCGAATCAGGAGGTGAAAAGTATATTGCAAAAGCTTGTCCGCCCGGACAGGAAGGACTGGTCTCAAATCTTGGATCAAGTCCTCTGGGCGTATAGGACAGCTTACAAGACACCATTAGGAACCTCCCCATTCCGAATGGTATTCGAAAAGCCGTTCCATATGCCCGCAGAGCTAGTGCACAAATCAGAATGGGCAATCGAGAAGGTCAATTGGAACACACACCTTGGGCAGAAGCGGAGAGAATTGGATCTGAATGAGCTTGCGGAAACCAGAAACCACGCATATGACAACAGTTTGGTGTACAAGGACAATGTGAAGTGTTGGCAAGATAGATATATGAGACGAAAGACCTTTGTTCCTGGACAGAAGGTATGGTTGTTTAATGCTTGGCTGAAGATCTTCCAAGGCAAGTTGAAGTCCAAGTGGATAGGCCCATTTGTCGTTCGTACGGTGCATGATAGTGGATGTGTCGAGATCTCAGATCTCGCAGATAACGCTCCGACATTCCTAGTGAATGGACAACTGTTGAAGCACTTCGTCGAATCCAATGAGCAGTTAGTCCATGTTGAGGAGATTGTATTCATGTACGAGACAGATTCAGCAGATACACCTTGAGCCGCGTATGAGACCTTGCAGCAGTGAGCTCTAGCCATCCGCAGCATCTTGAAAGATTCAGACCGACTCACTTGTACATATCATCATTCCTGTACATTCTGTCCTTTCTCCCCCGCGACTCTAGTAACCCATCCCCGCCTCATTAAATCACTATCTTGGACTATACTTAGGATGACCAGATCCTAAGTATAGGGGAGATGAGCCACCTGAGTCGGTTCACTGTACATTCTCCAGATCCCATTGATCCTCATATTCACTTCCGTCCTATACTTAGGCTGACCTGAGCCTAAGTATAGGGGGGACCGATTCTCACAATGTATATTCATCCACTTCTCTTCTTGACCTCGTCCGCCCCACTTTTTGACTTTCTTCTACACTTAGGCTGCCAAAGCCTAAGTATAGGGGGCCGGTCGATTTCTATACATTTTCCATTCTCTTTAGCTCTCCTACGCTTAGCACGAGCTATGTCTTTTTCCTCTCTTTTCATGCTCTGAGGACATAGCACACGCTAAGTATAGGGGGCGTGTATATATTACATATATACTTTACCCATAGCTCGTACTTTCGTGTATTTTCGCGTACTTTTGTATATATTTTTGCAATAATTATGGGTGGGTAAAAATTGAAAAAAAATGTATACTTATGTATTGTATAACACTTGTAAATTTTGTATAATACTTATACAACTCTTGTAAATTGTTGTAAAATAGGAGGTATACCAAAAAAATGAAAATGAAAATAAAAAAATAGGCTTCTTATTTACTCTTGCATATCATCTCTGCATCTGAAAAGAAAAGAAAAAGAGTCTTGAGTTTACATTCATATACATAGCATGTCATCTGCATCTCATCTGCATATCTTATATATGCAAAGTGAAAAGCTAGTGGGTTCTGAACCAAGTTATGAGTAGATATTGAGGATAGACTTGATTTGACCTTAATCCACCTAATTTTAGAGGAACCTTATAGGAACTGGAGTTAAGACTTCTTAGTTCAAGTGACTTAATTCTTTGAGTCCGCAAGTCTATGTTCACATGTCATCTTGATTAGTCTAAGTAGAATATCTCGTGCATACGCATGATTCTTATAGATAGTGACCTAACTTGGACAAGCACAATGCACGTAGCTCTTCACTGATGAGGTGGTAAGGAGGCAGAATCCTTTAGCTTGGAGTAGCACACGGGTGGAAACATCCGTCCTCCTCTAGGGAGGGTAGTGCATCTCAACCTAGTCTGGTAGTGTTGACATCTAAGGACGGGATGCTGTGGGTTGGAATAATGCTTCAAAAGAGGGATAGTCTACTGGCTCAAGAGGAAAAACTCCTGATGTACATGCTGCACCTTGTAGATAATTTAAAAAAAATGCAAGAACTCCAAAAAATCAGACAGGACCAAGTGAAAATAAAATACCTGTCGGAGTCTGTATATTAGCAAAGAAATGCAGCTGGATGACTTGGCTACACTGGTCAGGCATCCCGGGATAGGTAGCTACACTGGCTACCATCCATTCTTTTCTCTACCCCCTCCTCTTGAGTTGGTCGCACTTGAACTTAGAAGGGAATACCCCGCTCCTCGAGGAAAGAGTTACTGGACCGGGTTATTGAGTTACCTTGTTAGAGGAGGCTGGTTCTGAGCCATTTCTGATGTGAAGAATTACATTTCACTTACACAGTACAAGTAAGAATCATAGTCATCGGAAATTTGCGTCTGAGGATTTCTTCTGACCTGACTATTGAGGAGTCTTGAATAGAAGACTTGTGGACATGAAGTCTGTTAGGTCTTAAGTTCAGGTCCCAATAAGGTTCTGCCACACAATTAATCCAAAGGTCGAGTCAAGCCTCATTTTCAACTTTAGTTCATGACCTTGGTATGGAACCCAAAATCATTTCACTCTTCATTTCATTTAGTTGCTCGGGGACGAGCAAGGTTTAAGTATAGGGGGTTGATGAATCTGTGATTCATCACTCTAAAAATTGAAAATAGAGTCTTGTTCCCGAGTAAATAGATGCATATTTCCCTTTATCTTGCAAAATTAGCATTCATACATGCATTCATAATACATGCATTTTAGCAATCACATTTGCATTAAATAAGAAGCTAGGATCACTTGTAAAGTATCCACCTATAAAAATAACATCTTCCTTATAATATATACACCTTTAGTTAATAATATAAGGGAGAAAGTCAAGATCTCCTCTGTAAAATATCCAATAAAGACCTAGAAACCCCTGGATCATAAAATGCCAATAATTCCATCATACAACCTCCAAAATAGGTCTACTCACTTTCAGATTAATACACATTAAAAGACCTTTAAAATGAGACTAATTTCATCCAATTTGGAGCTTGTAGGAAGAAGTTGGGTTTTTGGGCCTCTATGTATACTATATATGTGTATATTTGTACTCCTGTATTTTTGTATCATATTTGACCTCATCTCTGTCTTTGGTCAACAGGAAAATTATAGATCTCATCAAGATCTACAACTTTCATGTTTTGAGTTTTTCCAAATTCGGACTCCTTTTCTCTCTCTCTCTCAGCCAATCACAACTGGCCACGTGGCGCCCTTTGATTGCGCCACGCGGCCCGCTCCCCTTGCCTTAGCCGCCCGTGCCCACAACCGTTGGATCTTCATCCAGATCCAATGGTTGCGCTGCCTCCACGTATGCCTTTATTCATAACCGTCAGATCAATTCCCATCTTCCATCTCAGCCGCCCGCCTCCGCCTGCCTATGCGCCTGACGCGTGGCGCATTTTGAGCCCTTCGATCACGCACTCAGCCCTTCCATCTGAGCCGCTAGCTCCACAATCATCTCAATCACCCGATCGAACTCCAATCTCTGATCTGGACTGCCCGCTCACGCTTCGTCTTTAATACGAGACGTGGCGCAATCGTCGCCCTCGATCGCTTCACCTCGGATCTCATCAGAGTTGCTATCTGGCGCTTTGATATGGGCCGTTGGATCACAAAATCCAACGGCCGAGACTTCGTCTCCTACCTCCAGACGACCTCTCTCCCAAGTTCTCAGCCTTGCGCAACACTCTGCCCCTTTCTATTTTCGCCTCCACTCCTGCCACCCTCTCTGACCGCCAACACCTCCACGATCATCACCACTCTCCCCTCATCCTCGCCAGCTACCTCACTCACCACAATTCCTACCATAGTCACCCTACAACCCCCACAAACTCCACCTTCCAGCGACTCTGGCCAACACCTTCATTCTATAAATACTCGACCTCCGGCCACTGTCACTCCTATCCGCCATTCCAGAGAGATTCCTCGAGCTCAGATCGATCCATTGGTGACAGCAATTGGGCGTGTCTTCGAGCGAATACAGGCTTCTTCTCCGGCGAGATCCACGGCCGCCACCACCGTGCTGCAGCCTCCATCCGTGAGCTGCGTGAGCTCAGGACTCTACCGATCCTTCGAGCGACGACTTGGAGCTCAAACCTGAGCTCCATTCCCTAGGTAGCCACCTCCATTTCCCTCCGATTTCTTCTTGATTTTTCTCCGATTTAATTCGCTCTCCACTGTCATCTTCTCGCTCCACCTTCATCCCTTTGAGCTCCGCGACGGAGCTCTGATCTTCGCGCTACACTTCACCCCCTCCGACGATGCACTTCATCTTTCATCGACGCCAGCTCCGCCACCTGGGCGGAGCACCATCACTGGACACCCCTTACTCCGTTATAGGCCTCGTCGTTCACCCTGCACGACTCCACGAGCATGCACACGCTTCGTCTACATCTCTAACCCTTGCAGGTGACATTCCTTCGATTGGCCGGAACTTCGCCGGAGCAACCTTCGAGCTTCACCGCCACCGTGCTCCAGCGCTCCTCCTCCACTCGCGAGGCCACCTGACGCTTCGCCGACCATCCGCGCATCTTCCGAGATCCCTCCGACCCTCCATCGACTTTCATCGACGCCTGGAGCATCGGGCGGAGCAAATCCAGCTACGCCGGAGCCCCACCTTCTCCTTCGTAGGTGGCGGAGGACCGTTGGAGATGACGTTCAGCCACCGTTCGATCATCTTGATCGAACAGTCAGCATCATGCCACGTAGCCTCATAAAGGAGCTGTAGGATCATCCTTGATCCCATGCTCAGGATCAAGCCACGTCGACATCAGCCGGAGCAACGGAGAGCCGTTGGATTCATCACGATCCTATGGCGATAGATCAACCACGTCGCCATCTTCATCGCGCTCCAGGTGCTGTTGGATCAATCTAGATCCAACGAGCACTGATCGACCACGCCTTCGCCTCAGGAGAGAGACCATTGCCGTTGGATCGATCAGTGATCTGACGGACGCCGCCTCGCCACGCGTCATCAGCCATCGACCGTTGGATTATCCTTGATTCCAACGGTCCAGATCGCGCCACGTCGCCCTGATCCGAGCCTCTTCCCCGACCTCTAGCTCGGATCACCCGAAGCTTCTCCGTGCCTTCCTCCGAACCTCCAGAGCAGCCGAGCCAATGCCCGAGCCTCCGAAGTCCCCCGAGCCTAGCGTACCCACGTTAGGAGCACGTGCGGCCTGGGCAAATTACACTGAGGCCCCGGGAAGTTTCTGAAATTACAAATCAGTCCCTGCGAAGCGCCCCCACGTGAGGAGCACGTGCGTCGGTGGAGAAATTGCATTCCACCCCCTGCATTATAGGTAATTGAATAAAGGTCCCTGTCAGCATATTTTAATTTAAGAAATTTTTAATTCATGTATTGCATTTATACCCCTGTCTTTGCATGCATATTTAGGTATCCATATTTCATCATTTTTGAGTTTTAAAATATGCATGTTGTAGTTTAACTTGTCCTTTATCTTATGTGACACTTGGCACATTTTTGTAATAACAGTGGAATTTTTAATTAATTAAATGGTCCATTTCTACGATATTTTGCCCAATTTCACCTTTTAATTAATTGTAATTTCTCTGTGACTCCAAAAATTCCCAAAAATCACATTAGCTCTAGGATAATTAGATGCACCTTGCATAAAAATTTCATCTTAATTGCACGCATTTCGAGGCCTAAATAAATTATTTGGTGATTTCATTAGTTTATTTTTAATAGGTTCATATCACATCAAAATTAAGGTCTGATAATTTTTCTGGATTTCTAATCATTAGATCTATCTAGGATAATTTTTATTCCCAAAAATATTGTGATTTGATATTTATTAAAATTAAATTAGTCAAAATCACACTGCATTCATATTTAATTCACATTAAATTCATTTAGTATCTGAAAATTCCAAAAAAATTAGGGTATCTTAATTACAGCATATTTCATCATCTGGCCAATTTTCATCATTTTTAGACTTCATTTGAATACTTATCTGATTTAAGTTCTAAATTGGCCTGATTTTTGCATGTGTCTTGCATAAAAAACCGAAAAAGACCAAAAAAAATATTCCCTCTGAAAATCTAACACTTGGATTTCACTAAAAATAAACCTAAGGAGACAGATGCCTCCCTGAGTTCGACCTTGGACTTCCACCAAGTAAAAAAATTGCCGCTTGAAATTAACTTGCTTAAATTAAAAGTGGTTTTTGATTCCCTCTCGTTATCCGACTGCAACGAAATTAAAAAAAATTTTGGACATTAACTTGCCTGAATTAACTAGGGTAGCGGGAGGCGTATATCAATCATGTCTTGGCTAGATGCTACATCTTGGGTTCTCTCTCCAATGTTCTTCAGAAACAACATGTGGAGATGAGTACTTGCCAGGAAATTATGCAGAATCTGAAAGATATGTTTGGTGACATTAACCGCACCCAACGGTACAATGTTATGAAAGAACTCGTTTGATGCAAGGTGCATGAAGGGACTTTGGTCCGTGAGCATGTACTCAAAATGTTTGGGTACTTATCAGAGCTGGAGACTCTGGGGGCAACAATGGATGCAGACATGCAATCTGATTTCATTCTGCTGTTGTTGCCCAAATCTTTCAATAACTTTGTGGTGTCATTCCACATGAACAAGCTGGAATTGACAAATGATGGGCTTCTTGCTGCATTAAAGTCTACAGAAGATGTAATAAAGAAAGATGGTCCCACTGGCAGTGCAATGGTTGCATAGGTCAGAGGGAAGCACGGTCGGAAGCATGGTTCTCGGAAGGGCCCGGCCCAAAAGAGAAAGATGAAGGGACAAAATGTTGGCTCATCTTCCAATGCATCCACTCTAATGACGTCGAAGAAAATCGACGTCTGTCACCACTGCAAAAAGCCGGGGCATTGGAGGCGTAATTGCCCGGATTACCTGAAGTCGGTCGACAAAGGTAAAGCCCCAGCATGTATGAAATCTATTTTTATCATTGAAACCAGCTTTCTTGTTGGACGAATAGGAAGTTGGGTTGTTGATTCTAGTGCTTCTGTTCATGTATGCAATTTGTTGCATTTGTTTCAGGAAACTAGAAAACTTGAGGAAGGGGAGATAGTCATCCAGATGGGATCTGATGCAAGTGTTGCAGCAGTCGCCGTCGGGACTTGTCGACTGTCATTATCTAGTGGTAGAGTCCTAGTACTTAAAGAGTGTCTTTATGTACATGAAGTCAGAAGGAATTTAATATATGTATCTAAGCTAGTTAGAAGTGGATATTCATTCCTGTTCTATAATAAGTTAGTCATAAATCATTATGATAAATATATTGCAGATGGTATTTTGACTTCTGGTGGACTCTATGAATTGTGCATTAATGAGCATGTCATGAATGTTAAAACCACTAATAAAAACCCTAAAAGATCCAGGAGTAATATAAATCATTCAAACATGATTTGGCATCAAAGGCTTGGTCATTTATCTGTTGATATGATCAATAGATTGATAAAGGATGGAACTTTGGATTTTCTACAGGTTCAGCTTTACCTACCTGTGAACATTGTATTCGAGGTAAAATTACTAGGATGCCTTTCCGTAACAAGGTTACTAGATGCAAAGGTATTATTGACCTAATACATACCTATGTATGTGATCCCTTCACGCGACTCGAAATGGATATCGATATTATTTGATGTTTATTGATGACCATTCGTGATACGGGTTTGTCTTCCTATTACATCATAAATCTGACACCTTTGAAAAGTTCAAAGAATTCAAGGCTTTGGTTGAGAACCAAACCGATAGGAAGATTAAACGTATTCGATCTGATCAAGGTGGCGAGTACCTCTCAGATGAATTCAAGGAATACCTTAAAGAGAACGGAATTGTCTCCAATCTCACTACTCCTGGAACTCCCCAACTTAATGGTGTTGCTGAAAGATGTAACATGACCATCATGGATATGGTCCGTTCAATGATGAGTAAAGCACATTTGCCACTTAGTTTCTGGGGATATGCAGTAGAGAATGCAATATATATCCTGAATAAGTTTCCCAGCAAATCTGTACCTAAGACTCCTCATAAGCTCTGGTATGTAACCAAACCTAGTGTTAATCACTTGAGGGTTTGGGGATGCTTAGTTCATACAAAGAACGTGGACGCAAGTAAGCTGGAATCTCGCACTCGTGAGTGTTACTTCATTGGGTATGTTAGAGATTGTATTGGATACCAACTCTATGACCCTGAGACCCAAAAGGTTTTTGTCTCTAGAGATGTGAAATTTCTGGAGGATGATTTCCTTAAAGGTCAAGACAAAAGTGAAGTAGAGGAACTCATAGAATCCCCAGAGGATCTTGAGCTTCCTAGACCAAAAACTGAAGGGATAAATAAAGATGATACACCCATACCTCTTCGAAAGAATCTTCAAATCATGTTCGAGAGAGAAAAAAATGGAATCATTTTTCTTCTGGAATGCTCATGCAGTAGTGGTTAAATCAACTGAATAGTCATCTTTCTGAGATTTATTCGAAATCTCTGTTTTAGATGTATGCATAGGGAAAGTCGTATGCAATGAGAAATGCAAGCACGGTTTGCTTTACTGCTTTTTCTCTTTCTCACCAGCGCAACTAGATTTCATAAACCCTCTCCTGCCTGACGTGCAGCAGATGGAGTTTTGATAGCCTTGATATTAAGATGAAAGAGATGACTGACCTTCGTTCTCTCTCTCCCCGCTGCAGACTATGCAAGCTAGCCTCAGTCATGTTACTACCCGTGAGACCACCTTTCCCGTGCTTCTGGCTATGAGATTATCCACATTCTGCGAGGCACAACCCTCAACTCCCTTCACTCACGGGAAAGTCATACGGGCCCCCCCTAAATGCCCGGACCTCCACAAAGAAAGCTAAAGAGACTGGGATTGGACAGTAATGCCCTATAGATAGAGCAGCTGCCCCGAGAACTGATGATCCTTCTCTGACTCCCCACTGCCTGAACTCCTTGACCATCTAGAAAAGGTCGACTCGCTCGACATTTTTCTTTCTTGATTTTATATAATGAAAAAATGGAAAAACTATAGAAAAAAATTTGAATATCAAATTCGTTTTTAGAATTTTTAATTCTCAGTATTTATATCAAACTGAAAATATAGCTGTGAATATAGCTCCGCCCAAGTCTTTCGAGCGGTACGGCTCAGCGGACCAGAGCGGTAGGCATCGCAGCGTAGATGCCAGTCGAAGGCACAGAGGAAACTGCCCAATTCCAGTGAAAAGCTTTGACATCGCATCCCAGTCTTTCTCAGCCGTACGAGCTAGATCAGAGAGTGAAAGTCTAGGTCAAGACATTACTTCATCGGCTGGCCAGGAACTAATGTCAAAGTATGCTTGGAAAACGTCGATAGAAGGATTTCAGAGTTGACAGGCTAATGTCAAAGAAGAGGATGACCCATTTCCCATTGGTCTGACCGTGATTTGAGATGTTTTATATATCTACTTTCTTGTACTAGAACATGAAGTAGGCTCTCACTTTCCCCATAGTCTAGTTCTGGGTTCGCAGTGAGGTTAGGAGTGTTCGACGAAAGGAGAAGGGAGAGGAAGCAGGCTTTGATATCAGAACTTTCAAGGGCATTTTTGAGAGGCTTGAGAGAATTTCCCTTACCTTAAGGGACTTTCCAGAAAGGTATATATAAGCAAGGGCTTAGCTTATCCACGCTTATTCGGTGAGACTTCCAGGTTCTCTCTCCAGCTTTTTTCCCTAGTCCCCAAGTCTTCCGGAGTTCTGCTTTCATCTTGGAGAAAAACTACCTATCTTTAACAACCTCACATAAAGAGGTACTAAGAAGAGTCAGAAAGTGTGCATAACAAAGTCTCAAGAATGAGCGAGAAAAAACGTGTTATTTGTAGTTCTCGCTTGAGGCTTGAATTCGCACTTGATAAATAAATGAACTCAAAAAATCCAAGTTATAACTCAGATAGAATGTGCACTCGAGAAGGCTCCGTAGTGAATGTCTAGGCTCCAGACTCACTAATGTCTGGAAGTCCCGAAGATTTGACTTTTTGGGTAGAACTGAGATAATTGAAGGATGTGAAGAAGTTGAGAACAAAGAAATAGTACAGAAAAGCACTGAAGAAAGCAGAGCACAAAGGAAGGGACCTCAGAGACTATCCCCCCTCCTTCAGGGAGACCCTACCTCTAACAGCAATCTACTGAGAGAGAGTGTGTGGTAATCAATCAGTTGCGGAGCTTGCCCTCCCCTGCTATTGGGAGGTCTAGAGAGCCAGGGTTCCCACATCTCTTTCTTAGCTATGCAGCCTTCATAACTGAGCACTACAACTACCTTCTCCTTGGCTCTGCTGGGCGGAATGCTTGCTTAGTCTAGACTTTCTTTGCTTTCCCGATGCTTACAGGAAGTCGACAAGTCTCCGACTCCGGATCTTCTCCGTGACCTCCGAATATATATATATATATATATATATATATATATATATATATAATAGGGGCTCATCTCTCACACCTCCTTTGGAAGGTGGGGGACTAACCTTTCATGTTAAATATAACTGGATATATAATACTCGAAATACTAGAAAACCTAGTTCTATTTAGGCAATTCCCATATGGTAATAGAACTCAAGCTTATTACTATATATCTAGAATCTTTTTGAAATTCCGCTTGTACCTTAGGAGAGTTCGAGGTAAGGAATTCTCTACTCTTAACCGAGGTCTCGAGTGAACCCTGGACCACTGGGACATCCAAGAGGGAAAAGTACCAGTATCCACTCCAGAAACTGAGCTTAGGAGGAAAGGAAGTGAACTCCTAAGACTTTCCTAGCCCTAACTGGTATCTATTCCTTTCCTTAGACTAACAGGAGAAGTAATTTCTGGAAGTCCAACTCCTTGACTTGACTAAGAATGAGTCAGAGTAGAAAAGAGATTCCGGGTCTTCGAGGGAATTAGTTATAGATGGTTAAAAGCGCAGGATAGACCCTCCTATTATATATTAGGGCTTGACTATTTGCGGAATTGGAAAAGAGCCATTCGTAGAGCTGCGTCATATATAGTAGCGAGGAAAAGACCGAAAGGAGAGGAAAGGAATTGTTGAACTTAGTAGTACTGAGGAAGGGAAATCTTCACTCCTGAATCCATGGGGGACTGGCTCGCCCCACACAGATTAACTCAACTCGCCGAACTCTCTCGCTACTATATATCAAGTGAAATGAAAAAGAAGTCTACCACAACCGGCTATAAGCCCCCTCACTTAGCAAAGACATCAATTGCCTAGTTCCCACTCCTCCGCTCCGGGGCCAGCTAACTCTGTATAACTCTGCTACCCACCGGGTTCCAAGCTACTGCAGTGTTTACACGCCAATGACCAGTCACAACGCATCATTTTGTGGCACTTATTGCCACTTTCACAGGCCAAAACTCAACAATTAGCCTAGAGAATGAGAATGGTTCCAGGTCACCCACCAATTTTTCCAATCATTTCAGTAGTAACCTCAACTATATCTCATAAGCTCGGTCATACCCCCCTCTTTGTTCTTCCTTCGGGGGATAGCACTATCTATGCCTCTTGGTTGACGCTTTGAACAAGCTGAAACTTGGAAATTCTTGTCTTGAAAGTGATGATTCATTTCCCACTATTCATCCCCTCTCGCTTCACTCTCTTCCTGGGAGCAATCTAGTTCGAATTCATACAAGGTCCTCTATTATACACACTTCCCTCGAGCTAATCTGAGGCTCTATACCAGCCGTACCTGAGGATTCTTCCAGCAAGATAGTACGATTTCACAAGGCATACCAATTGGAGAACTACTTATCTTAGAGCAGCAGCAAGGGCTTGGTAGCCGACAGGTCATCCCCCATAAGCGAGTTTGGGAGGGAGGTCACCACTAGAATACTATAGGGCCATCTGTGGGCAGGTAAGAAAAGCAGGCTAGTATGGTTTATTGACTACACCCCGAATATTTAGTTGCGATAGCGAAGCAAGAGGCTAAGAAAAGCTGATTCCAGGCTTCCGGCCTGATGTTATATAGTAGTATTTCTTCGTGGAGGTTTGGGATATAAGAAAGCGTGGCCGCTCGATAAAGGTTGGTATCTTGAGGCCTTGAGGCACAATACTACTTTGGGGGCTGAACCCTGGTGGGAGATCAGCCTCTGAAAGTTCTTGCCCAAGATGAGAAGCAGAAAAGTAGAAGCTGCGGAGCGGGTTAAGATTCTCAATTAATTTATATCCTACCCGCAAGGTCGACTCTAATGCTAGGCGGCGGTTAGACAGACGTCATATACCCGGGGATCGATAGTTTGCTGCTCAAACTAGATCAAACTCTCAAAAACTAATTATACAAAAAGATGGGAAGATCAAGTGTCCGACTTTGCTTAAAAGACTTTACTGCTGATTTTGCTTTCCGACCACCTTCTGACCCAACAACCCAAACTCATGATTAGCTACCCTCACTCGGATCTCATGATTAGCTAGCCTTCCTCAGATCCATATGATCTTAAAGGGGTGATTTCTGCTCTTCCAAGCACGAACTCAAAGGTCTTGGAAAATCTTGAAGAGGTCCGGAGCGAGCAGGGATGAGAACAGACTTGAAAGTGTGTACTGCTACTGACCTGACCTACCTAGGTGTGGTGGGAAGTATGTGTGATCAGCCTGCCCGAATAAGATGAGACTGAGGTCGAAAGCGAGGAAAAAAGAGCCGGTGTCTTTATTTCGATGGCCTCACGACTATATATTCGTAGCAGGGGACCTCAGGGCGTATGGATCTGACTTCTTTAGGAAGCTTAGAGCATTTTTGTTTAAAAGTTCGTGAATCAGCCTTTTAATGACGTCTCCCTTGCCTTGCGAGCCGAAAGGGCTTTTGACTAGCGGGGTAGACTATCAGATGTTAAGAGGAGACGAGGGAAAGAGCGTTCAGACGAGAAAATTTGTCACATGCTTTTTTTGTATAAGTATACGAAATCAAGGAAAGTCTGTATTAGGACAATCAGGGAGAGGAGAGAGAAAGAATACCTATGCGCATTCACAAGCTACGAGCTCTAGATATATAATTGAGGGAGGCGAGGTTGACCATGAATGACAAACCCTCTGAAAAGGTCATCCCGTCAATCAAGGCAAGGAGTGATCTCAAGGCGAATCCAGGGTCGTGTTGAGGAGCAAGAATGGACGAATCCCGGGGCTAGGTACGACCCGAAGCTAGGAGCTCAGAATGTGTGCAGAAGACTAGTGTAGGACTGGAAATCTCATATACTGACCGTCCTTCCTCGAATTCCCCAAAAATATGGTACTACTAGACATGTTTTTCACTATATAATTTCTCATCTCTCTCACGGCTTTCCCACAGAGCAGGTCGAGCTACAAGGCTCTGGGAATCCTGCTATAGTGGAGAAGTAGTGGTATGGATGAGCAAGAAAGGAAAAGGAAAAGTCATAACAAGCAAGCAAGGCAAGAAAGTATACATCTGTGAATTCGGCAGTGAATCGACGTGGGTCGACCAACTCACTCATTCTATTCTAAAGCTGTACCGAGGTCTGTTTTCTTAGTTGGGGAAAGCGCTAGGAGTCAGAGTTCACGACAGACAAGGGAGAAGGACCGGAAAGACCAACATTTCCATGCTTTGAATGCTGTTTATTTATATTATATAGTTAGTAGGCAGTTCCACAAGATAACCATTCATCCCCTTTTGTTTGACCCCGGTCTTTTGAGAAAGGCCCGAAAATCAGAGAATCCAAGATCAAATATTGTCGTCCGACTAGTATATAAGTGAGCTCCGTCAAAGGCCCTAGTCTTAGAAGAGATGACTTACTTTGCAGGCTAGTACGGTGGATTTCTCAAGTAGCCCTTTCTTGGGGCTAAATAAATCGTCTAGGCAGACTCTCAGGCAGAGTATAGACTCAGACTTGATTCCCGCCAGTATGGTAACAGACAAAGTCAACTTAGTGTACTGATAAAGGAGAAGTTTCGACACATATAAATATGCCATAATATAAATAGTGGTCCGTAACGGCTGCATATATTTAGGATAGGGCACCGACCTGAAAGAATGATGACCTAGTCCGCTCAAAAACCCTCTCCCTGCCCCTTATGCTGATTGCTTCTCACTGCGTCGCAAGGTATTCATATAATCGCGATAGGTCTCTATGCCCTCATACTTAGAGGAGGGGAGGACCCGGCTAGGATAGGCTCGCACATCGGAAAGCTCTTGATTGGAAGCTTGGCTCCCGGGTTCTAGCTGACTGGATCAGAAGGATCAAGTCAGTAGCTTTCTTACTTACCAATCTGGGGAATAGCTTAAATACATCTGACTTTTGCGGTAATAATCTACCTTTCTTTCTAAGAACTCCTACACCTACGCATTCTTCCTCTCCCCAGAAAGCAACTGCCTTCTCTTTGAGTCGTTTAGCTAGCATCGATTTCGGAACCTATGTCGTACTCTTTATTAGGATTAGGCTAGGCACCTGAGCCCGAGGTCGGCAGTTTGAAATAATATAATCGATGTGAGGATTGTTGTCATTCATGACGAACCCAACAAACCTACGAGAGATATACAAGTTCTTTGATTTTGATAAGGCAACACATAATATTATGAAAACTTTGATATCAAAAAGAGATATTATAGTAGTCTTAGTACCGGGATGAGACAGCTTGCTTTTCATTCCATTAATTTCGAAAATCAAGTACAAGATCGATCGCTTGTGAGGCTTGAAAAGAGCTGAATAGGAGAGAAAGCTCCTTCCCTAAGACTCTTTGAAGGAGGGAAGAGTGATGGTCAAATCCTCATAGCCTAGCTTCTTTCTCGCGGAAGAGACCGAAGCTTATTATAGAGAGTTCCTACCGGAAGTCGGCTGACAGAGGTCAGGATGGAGGGCTAAGCGCCGAAGGGTGAGAGTGTGCGAAGGTGGAGAAGCCGTGAGAAAGATAGAAGAAACGAGAGAGACTATCAAGCTAGGTCGGCGAGAAGGGGGATGGACGGATGCGCTTCTTCTGTGAGAAAGACGGGAAAAAGCAAGACTGACACTGCTAGCATTCCATGGGATGACTGCCACCCTCACGGGGACTTTGGATTCTTTGTATGACAAGCGTTGTTTCCGTGAGAGTTCCTGGTGTTGTTCTAGCTGGGTAACGCGATAGTCCC
Source organism: Ottelia alismoides (assembly GCA_037367405.1). NCBI lineage: Eukaryota > Viridiplantae > Streptophyta > Magnoliopsida > Alismatales > Hydrocharitaceae > Ottelia > Ottelia alismoides. The sequence continues at coordinate 678,896 of JAZKJV010010764.1, read as the reverse complement.
ACTTGATTGAAGACTCTTGCTTTGAGTGCTTGCTTTCTCGGTAGACGTCATTAAAAGCGAAGAAGTGCTTTCTGGAGGGAAGAGTGAAAGGGAATCCGCTTTTCGTCCTAATATAATCAATAGTTAGTGAAGCTAGAGGGAAAGAGAAGCAAGTGATAATCAAAGCTACTAGACTAAAGAATTGAAAAAAGGTTGAGATTTACCGATTAACCTCTCTCTTTCCCCCGCATACGCTTCCTGTCTTGCCTCAAAGCTCGCCCGCGCATCAACGTGAAAAAGCAAGCATGTCAGCTGCCACTTTCAAAGACAGCCCAGTACCAGCTGGTAATTCAACATGCGGCTCGGAACCCAGAGCTATTGAGGGATCGCGCATCTTTCAAGAGAGATGAACAGGATGGGGTGAGAACAGAAGCACAGGATTACAAGTGAGAGGACATGAACATCCGACTCCGGTGTATGGACGAGTTTCCAGTTCTTTCATGAAAGCCGTAGGCTGAGCCGTCAGGACCCTTAGGCCAAGCGGGTGTAGCCTCAACTGAGTTTAGGGCTATCAAAGCAGGATGGATGGATGTCTAGTATAGGGCCAGTGGATGTGCAAGTTCCCCAAGAAAAAAAAGCGGTTTCCAGCAAGCAAGCAAGAAGCGAGTGATCCCTAGTTTCAAGCAAAGCGCTTAGCGGACAAAAACCATTCATAATGACGCAAAAATGGGGCAGTGGGGCGGATCAAAGCGGCTACATCTCCTTTCCATTCAAAAGTTCTATTCTATGAAAAAATCTCTATAAAACGGCAAAGACGGGAAAGACCTTCACCAACCTCTTCACGATATATAATATGCAGCAGACATCTTCTTCGTTGACCTTTTCATCCTCTTTGGGAAGAAGACCGACTACCATCTCTCTTTCCAGGCGGAAGATCCGCAACCTGGCTTGAGTCCACTAGATAGCCTGGCCTGACCTGACATAGGAAAATCTGACTCGCTTTCTCCCGCCTCCTCTCCTATCAGCTTCTCCAGAGGTCTCTTTGTCCTCTTATATAATTAGTAGTTGAAATGTATCTCCGCAGGAATGGAAGAGGCTCAGACTATTCTCGAAAAAAGCTGTCTCTCGAAGTCTTTGATGTTTCGGTAGTGTGCGTGGATGTGTGACCTTTGGCTATATAATCATGCTCCTCTCCTGAGAGGAATCTCGAGGATTCACTGCACGCTGATGTCTACTTCCCTTTTCCTCTAAAAGAATGATAGAGATCTGAGCTGCGTGTCGACATATAAGTTACGACACTAGCCAGAATTCAACATCCCCTCACCACTATATATATGTATTCTGGATCCGAATACTTTTCAAAACCTAAAAAGCTCCGCTCCTTAGGGTGGGCTCAGTTGCAAGGTCTCATACTCTTAGAGCTAGATGTGGTTTTCCAGTGGGGTCCTTTCTACCCTCTTTTTCTCTGGCAAAGTAAGCAGTTATCTCTCCTTTAAGTCAAGTTATGGGAAGCAGTAGATTAAATATAAGAAAGGTGAATAGACTGAAGGGTGTCTTTCTTGTATTAGACTTCGCAACTTGAGGTAGACCTTGACTCCCCTCTCGAAGGTTTTTACGGAAGGGTCCCTTCTTTTCTTTTGAAGTTGGGTGGTGCGAGCTTCCCTACTCAAACATGATAATTAGGGGTCTAGTCTAGTCCACCATCAAGAATCCGCTTGATCCGATGTGAAGCCAGTCATTATCTATGTATAGCGCTAAGGGTTCGCTCTGAAGCTATAATGAAGGTTAGGAAGGAGGAGCAATAGATACATCTTCTCATTCCCGGTCTCACCATGAAAAACGGACTAGCTAAAGCAACTACATAGTTCCCAGCTATATATTTAAGGCGCTGAGCCAGGTCGAGTCCTATTATATATCATGATATCTAAGGCAGTGATGCTAATCGACGCCCTTCCTTCATCCTCGTCTTTGTTGACGGAGACTACTCGTACTCGTATGATTTTCGTGCTTTTTTCACCTTTTTTCTGTTAGGCCCCAATATATAGAAAAATATCTGACGCTGCTGCAAATCGAGGCCCTTCTCTCTTCCACCTTTTCCTATTCAGGTCGGCTGAGAAAAACGCCTTTCAGTTCTTCCTCTGCCCCTCAACCCTACCCGCTTTGGCAAGAGGGAAATCCTAGACTCAAATTCCGGACTATCTATTCTAAGGCCATTATAGACTAACTACTTGCCAATGTACATATATATATCCTATACTTGAAGGCGGAAAGCAAGGGCCCAGACAGACTTCCCTTATCTTGTAGCACCTCCCTCGAGTCCTTCCCTGGAAAGTCGTTGTTGATGACGGGGATTCGACGTTACTAGTTCAAACTTGGGAAACTGCTGTGAAGGAGGGAAGAGGGTCTTAGTCGCCACGTCGACCACTGCCTTCATCCCTTGATGATGATGGAGTAAGTTATCTTATCTACTTTCCTGAGGTTCTAATATATAACCGGGAAGACTGCTTTTCTCGAGAATAGTCCAAGAGCAAGACAAGCACCATCGCCTTACCTAGTCTCGAAGCGATTGAGTGTAGGTGCTTTAGTAGGCCAATGCCGAAGTGAGAGAGATGTCTCTCCCACGTAGTTATATGTTGCTCCCCTCCCAGTGAGAGTCCAGTAGGTAGTGTGAGTGAGTTGTCATTTCCGTCCTTTCTCCTTATCCGCAAACTCTTATGGCTAGCTCCCTCACCCATTAATAACTGACCTTTGGTTGGTACGATTCTCGGGAGGTGATTGGGGAAGAGCTGCATGAGGCGGGCAATCTCACTGATGAGTCTTCAAGAGGCTATCTGAACCTTTCCTCATCCGGCAACCTGAGGACTAGCCCTAGCCTAGCACTCACTGAGCTTGTCCCTTCCAAGCCCAGAGAAGAGGCCCTTTCCTAAGGCTGCTACTCTTCTTGCTTACTCCTATTTGTGGGTTGAGAGTCAGAGTAGATATATATTGCTTTCGAGATCCTCTTTGATGACAACTTCAGCCCGGGTCTCACTCATACTCGAGAGAACAAGCACACATGTCGGCCAAAGGAAATGGGAGAGCATTGGATATCTGTATGTCCTATACATACTCTTATTTGTATTATAGATAGTCCGAGAATCCGTAGTACATCCTGCTTTCCCTCAGTCACGAGGGGAAATAATGCATGCGCTGGGCCGTCCTAAGCCTATGCCCCTATTAGCTCTAATTGCTTTGTTCTCTTCACCTTTGAGTTTAGTCATCAGGGTCGAATTGCCCCTGCATCTCATCCGTAGTTGTAGTTTCGTCACCCTGGTCGAACCGTCAGGCTTGCTTGGTGGCTCATACAGTCTTTTCTCTCTCCCAACGCTGTGGTCCAACCGCGCCCAATCTCCTAAATTCTTATAGTATTAGATATCAGATTAGAGGTCACCTTAACAACGACATACTTGAAAAGGCATGTCACTTTTCGTCCCGTACTTAGTTCTTCAACCGTGCAGAGGCGGATCTTTCACTTGAAATGCGAAGGTCCCACCAGCTTTTGATTAGTATTTGTTCTTCGACTCTAAAGGTGCGGGGATGAAGTCACTATTTGCTCGTCTACTTAGCCTTGGTGCTTGCTTATAGACAGCTCCTACGATTGTGGATTCTTGGAAAATCACCAACACACCCTGGGGACGGACTACGGATGGCTTTTACAAGCAGCAAGACATCTTTATAGATAGAGGGACCTAGGATTTCTCTGTTGATTGAACGTCGGCTTTTTCAGGTAAGTAGCCTCAGGTACTCGTCGATTTGTTTACCATTAATAAATGAGTAGTTCTCAGAACAGGAGGGCTTTCATCTTCCAGCAACCCCCACGGGGGCTGTTTATTTCTTTTCCCATCCCCGACCCTCACTGGGACAACAGTGGATGATTTGCCCTGGAACCAAAGCCTCTTTGCCCTGGCTGTTTGCCCCAAGCAGGCTAGGATGAGTGAACCTTACTGACTATTGGCTGACCAGACCTCTGCCACTGAGGAGCGAAGTCTTTCCAGACCATGAGAGGAGAAAGAAAGCACTCCGCAACCTGCTCCTATTATATATTTCGTCTTGCTCATCCACTAATACAAGGGGATGCGATGCGAAAAGAAGACCAGCTTGGACCCACCGGGAACTCAAAGCAACCAACTAGTAGAAAAGGCTTTGCCGGCTGCCATGCTTTCTTTCGACAGGATGCAGCTCCCGAGAATGAGTAAATGAACTTAGTGATGCGGAAAGAGATCATCAACTGACTCTCCAGCCTACCAGTCCAAAACCAATTATTCAGTTAGAATCATCAACTGCTTTCGACTAGATTAAATCGGGTTTGATAACTATATCCATCTCATATCACCATCCCTGGCAATTACGAGCATTTCAAAATGCAAACTATTAACAAATAACACACTTTCTAAGCTCTAATATCAACTCAGAATTCAGGAAGGAGATGAATGCGGTAGTGTCAAAGGGTTGGAGCTAGGAGTTCAGAAGGGGAAGGCTTCAAAGATGAAAGGTGGGATGATCCCGCTGGAAAGGCTGACTTCTGATTGCGAAGCTGAGAGGAAGAAGAATAGAATGTTAACTAATAATCGCGTCTGATTTCCTTACTTATGAAAAATCAACAAAGAAGATGGTACTATAGGAGGTCGGGAAAGAGTTAGTGTTAAAGACTATCATAACATTCTAATACACCTTTCTCTTGATGCTCACCTGACGGCCTTCCCGAAAGTCTATCGGAAGAATGCGATCGACTCGAAAGTCTTAGATGAAGTGCTGAGCCCAGAAGCTAAGTCAGACTCAAGGAGATATGGATATGTAGATCATGTTCTAGTCCCAGCTCAACTACTATAGCTGAAAGTCCGCATCTCATCTCATCCTTTCCCAAGAATTCATCATGTTCTTCCAGGTTAGGATTTAGTTAACCGTTGATGTTTAATTATCTCTTTGAAGAGTCTTCCCACAACTACAACGCGATAGTAGCGGGGAATGAGTCAACTTCCCCGATCCCCTGAGACAAGTGGAACTCACTATCTATCTATTTCTCATCTGCTTTCCTTGCCTTTCTGAAGCCTAATCGGGGAACTGAAGCTTTGAGATCTGAAATACATATAAAATGGAAGAAACTATATAAAAAGGGAAAGAGAGGTGCCTTATTCTCGTTAAGCTGATCTAGTTGCTGCTTGGCCTTCTCGAAGGGGGAGGAAAGAGGAAGCTTGGAACAAAAGGAAGCATGCCATTTGCACTTTCCAGGTGGTCCTTGCTGTACCCGATGGTCGAGGTTTTGAAGGGCTGGCGGATTGCTTCTCCCTTTCTCGGAGCGGGTAATTAATATAGAAGAGAGTGGGAGGGCCTGGGTTATTTATTTAACATTCTCTTTCCTCAGCCCCTGCTCACTTCCACTTCATTCGCTCCTATCTCGTACCTCCTATAGTTAGTCTGCTCGTTCCCTTCCTAGCGTAGATGTAATAGATTAGTCATTCTTCCGACGGAAGCCAGTGGACTAGGTCATCGACTCACCGGGATCAATCCAGACAGGATGTTGCGTAGACAAAGACATGCTGACATCCTGACCCTGGCCCACCTACCTCGTATCCTAGATGGGTGGTTCTATCGAAAGAAAATCTCTCAGGAAATTCATCTCGCAGCGTAGACAAACATACCTCCTCGCTACGCTACGTACTCCACCTATGAGGTCCAAAGCCATTCCTCGCTTGCGTAGATAAGTTCCTGCTCTCGAATATATAGTTCAAGTTTCGATATGGAGCGTGAACTGGCGGATTGAGGGTGCGATAAGAAAAGCATATAACTCAGTCACACAGCATCAAACTTCCCAGTCAGCGTCTGTGAGTGAGGCCCATCTCTTAATATATATTCAAGTAGTACGTAGGGGGTTGAAGATGGAATTCTATCGCTTGGAAAGACCTCAGGGTAGAACTCAAACCGCAAACAGGAAGGTCCATTTCTATTGCTGCAGCAGTCTCATAAGGCCCAGCTTTTGTAGATGATAGTAATATGTAATTTAATTGGGAAAATCTTGTATATAACGTGAGCGCTTTAATTAATGCCTGAACTGTCTATTCACCGTAGGCAGTCAAATGCCTTTTCATTATTCACGGACTCTGAAAGGATATAGGTGCTATGATCCTCTTCTGAGACCTTACTATGTGAGTGTTGATGTCACCACGTCGCTATAGGGTCATCTCTTCCCTTCTTTTCTACTGTAGTGACTCGCTCAACCTTACATAGCACCCCCTTTCTATCTAGTTCATGCTCCTATGCCTCTTCCTCCTGTCCCTTTGGAGTCCAATACCACCACACGGGAGTCACCAAGTCGGTTTGGGGATCCTCTGCGTATATATATATATATATATATATATATATATATATATATATATATATATATATGGGGTAGTCTACCTCACGATCACATCAATCGCCTACTGAGTCTGAGGTCAGGTCTGAGGAGCATGTTCCTGACTCTGTGGATGTAGGTCAGGCTGGTGGCGAGGTCTAGGGTCTGAGAAGCGTACATCTGACCCGCTGGATGGAGGTGAAAATTCTGGTGACGTGGGGAAGATGTTGATACTGATAGTGATTTGCTTTTTCCATTGCCAAGAGAAAGGGGCAAAGGACATGCAAGAGTATTTACAGTACCATGCATCCCAGACTCTACTATATATTCACTATGTCTCCTTCGCATTTCTTTATTTCGCGTAGGCTCTGGTATTCTTTCTGGATTTTCGACTTTGAAGATAGGGATTTTCGACTGTCCAGCTAGGGATTTGATAAGCTAAAGCATTGTCCGTAGAGATTCTATTATATTAGAGGCCACCCTGGCACTACTTGATCCGAAATGGCCTCAGGCCATGGAGGATGAGATGTTTGCATTACAGGCACGTGGTACATGGGAGCTAGCTGATGCTTCTGTTGTGGGATGTAAATGGCACTGTAAATGTGCTAATGGCTCTGTGGAGCGCTATAAGGCACGATCATGTAGCCAAGGGATAGACGCAGATGTACGTGACTTTACCTTTTCACACGTGGCACATATGGCTACTATTCGTGTGCTGATCTCGGTGGTAATAGAAAATTGCTGATATGTCCGATATTACAGTTTCTGTGATTCATTCTCCGCTATTATTCAAATCAGAAATCCCAAAACCCACTCTCCAACATTGACCTTCGGACTAATCACGATAAGGTCCTATTTTGCAAATACCTCAGAAAGAGCCTTGTCTTTTTTTTAAACGAATTTCTATCACATTTGAGAAAGCCTTCCTCTCTTGGATAAGCCCGTGAGAAACGACGACAACAGAGTTAGCGACTGGACTCTCGGTCCCGAGCTCACGTAGTGCACGAAGGGGTTAGAATAAAAGAACAAGGTTGAAGGTTGGATCCTGATTGACTTTGTATCTCTTCTAATAACCATTCTTCCCTTAAACTTTGATCTTTCTGTTTGTGCTGCTTGGGAAAGTCTATCATCAGTATGTCTTAGTGGTCCTACATTAAGGCTAGTGTAGTGAAGGGACTCTTGGGGGAGAGGCCCGAACGTCACGGCATCACGTGTGGTTCTTTGTGATAGCCTTGCACCTCCGGGGGCCGGTCTATCAGTAACCCGGTGGAATGGCGATTAGATTATATATTCTGGGCTACAGAAACAATGGCCTCACACACCCCTCCCGCCCCCAGGATGGGCTCGAGCGGCCAAAAAAATGGCAAGCAAATAGAGAGCCCCAACTATATATATATATATATATATTCGGGTCTTGCTTTGAGCTTTGAGTGCCCGTGAGCTGAGTTTCGTCATCATTTTCGTTGTCGCGAATTCGCCTCTTTCATTCCCCCCAGGTTAGGGGCTTATAGTTTAATTGGTTGAAACATACCCGCTCGTGACGGTGATATTGTAGGTTCGAGCCCTACTAAGCCTAGCACCCCTTATTTAAAGGTCAGTCGAAGTCCCCACCACCCACCCTGCGGATCTCAATGATGCGACACCACCTGAAACCACACTGCATCCGCTGCCCTTCGAGCACGCCTCCTACGCTTACTACTCACCTACGTGACTCACAAAGCAAATGCCAATCCCTATATAAATAACTGCAAAGCGAAGAAAACTATATAAAGAAAGTCTTCGCAAAGCTTTTATTATAATAAATACATTGATATTAGTAGGTATTATATATTTTCTCTGGGTCTGTTTGCTGCTTTCACTCGGGTGGGGTTGATTCAACGAAGATCCGCCTGATGGATAATAGGGCTCGTGATCATTGCTCCCATATGAAAGGCCGGATTCTCCAGTTCCCAATCTACCCCCCTCCCCCCCGAGATAGCTCCCCATCCATATAGAGGCTACTGGGGATTGGGTTTCATCAAGATTGAGGCAGGGGGATAAGGACAGCTTCTTGCGACGAGGGGAATTGATTCAACAGGAGAACCCAGTGGGGCTATCCAATTCACTCTGACATCGGAGAGCCGATCCACTCTTGGGATGATGGATGTGGAGAAGACCCCCTCATGAGTGGTTTGCTTGTAGCCAGCTAGAAGACAAATATGAAGCAAGATCAGCCCCTCTCCCGTCAAAGGACAAGAGAGCTTCTTCACCCCTCTCCCGTCAAAGGACAAGAGAGCTTCTTCGCTCCTTTAACCAAACTACCGATTGAGTGTACCCTTCTTCCTCTCCTGGGCGATGGGGGTCGCTGTCAGGTGAGGTGGTCTCCGACCTAGAAAGGTAGTTGCGGGGGTGCCACGGGAGTCCCAAGGATTCATAGGTCTTCAACTTATGGCTTTTTTTGTTTGGCGGACACAATCCCGACCGATAACCATGGAGATTTGCGACTTGCGACCCCAATGTGTTAAGAAATTGTTTTCACACACTTAGTGTAAAGACAATGAGACTATTGATAAGGGGAGGTGAACCACAAGCTGATGGAAGCAATAACGAAGGACCCGAGCGGGGAGTGAGGCTGACCTACTTTCATTTCTCTTGATATCTAGTTCGCCCTCTCACCATCTAAAGAGTAGGTGTATGGGTATCCCCCTCTCCCCCTGCCCACTGGGGGGCTCCCCTCTCTACCCTACCCCCAGAGGGCTATAGGTGGGAGGCTATCCCAATTATTCAGTTAGAATCAGCCTAGACTGAGAAGAAGTTATTCTACTTCCCATGGGACTCCTGGGTTTGATGCCACTTTCCACTTCCCTCTTGAGCCTCCGATCAACTAGGCTTGATATTACTGCTTTCCCGCTCACTTCGTAGCCAAGTCGCTAACTCTCCTTCCTTGAGTCAGCCACCAACCAAACTATAGTATAGTGAGTGACCTTCCCGCTAACTTTGTGAAAGGAGCGAAGCTCAATGAAATTGTGTAGTTTACGAAACTATAGAGGGTTCTCTTAGGGGTATGTGAAGAGCCCCATTGAAAGAGCCTTTCTTTCCCTATTACTTCCCAAAGGGGGGCTGGATAGATAGCTGAAAGTCTTGATCAATGATAGCAAAGAAGTCGAGCGGGCGTATCTCCCTATGAGCTAACCCACTTCTAAGGCTACTCACACCGTGCGGATGGGATCTTGTAGACGGGTGTGAGTAGTCATGAGAACCGTTTAGTAGTTGATAGGTGCTTTTCCTTGTGGTACAAAGACCCTCTTCTTCTTTTCAATTTCCAAGAGATTGATTGCAGTTTCACGAGTTATATTAGAAAAAGAAGGATTTTGATCACTCGCAGGTATATACCGCAAACCCTTGACAAAAGAATGAGATGGCATGAGAGAAGGTGATAGTTGTATCGAGCCAGAAGAATCAATCTCACCTATTTTAGAAGAGAGGTGATAGTGGACAACCCTCCATATAAGGGGGGTTCCAATTCTATTAAAACATGGAAATGAGTCCCAATTATATATATATATATATATATATATATATATATTTGCAGGCATAATCAGATCCCCTAGAAGGAATCGTCGGGTAGGGCAGGTGCAAGCACAGCACCCCCTCCCTTTTTGATTATGGTTCGTTGCATCGGCTCTCGCCTTAGGGCAAGCAGTTGAGGTCAAATACCCCCTTCGACCCTCACTCTCATGCTCCCCACCCGGGGATCACTCGGCTCGGTACCCTGTAGGCTCCACTCGCGCTCCACCTCACCACCGGTACCCTCCTTCTTTATTCATAAACACAATCTCAGCAGAGAAGGCAGCCTGCCCAACCTGATGCGTAAAGCACCACACCACGCGAAAGATCCAGGGAGTTATCTCAACCCCATATAGTAATGCCAGGGCAGATGGTGATAAACCATCTAAGGATTTCATTTTCAGGCATGCCTCTCTCTCTCTCTATAAAACGGAACAATGGGGAAAGCAACAAGCGTCAAGAAGGAAGCTGATGACTTGCGCTGCTTTTGATAAGAATCCCATAACAATGCAAAGGCCAAGTTCATCCGAATAGGCTGCACATATTCTGACTCTATAAGTGGAGTGAAAGCACAGATGTGCTGACTCTATAAAGATATGAGAATACCCCTCAAAAATGTCAACATCTTTCATTTCAGTAAGGGGTTTAATGGCAGCTATTGAGATATTTGGCCCTTCTGGATATATTTCCTACTATAGTAAAAAAATTCTTTATTTCTAGTATATTATAGCATTTTGATTTTGTGTGCATTTTTGAATAATGAAGGCTAATCAAATCTGCTTTGCAATACACGCCTACATCGCCTCCGTTTTCTTTCCAGAAAAGTGGCCCCACATGCGAGTGAGTGAGAAAAAGTTAGTATGCTTTGAAATTCGCTCTCAGGAACACACCTTCTTCTTATTTGGTCCGCACAAATATGAAACAAATCAGGTTCCTCTCAATAGTGTGTTTAATCTAGGCAAAGAATTTCTCCTTCTTTGCTTTGGACCAACCTTGGGGGATTTGTCCAACAGCCAAGTAATTCACAATATCTACTACTATTGATAAGGGGGGATCAGCCTTAGAACAACCAAGAGTTGTTCATCTGGAAAATGATCCTGGATAGGTTGCATGTGTGCAGGTTCATAGGCCAGATAAATAGGCAGTCATGACTTCAACCCTAACAGATTTTTGAATTTAGAAATCTAATTCGTCGAAGGAGTCAGATCCACCTAATGAGTCGCGGTTTTGCATCTTTCTTTGAGAGGAGATATCTTAAAGCAGCATGATCTGTATATACCACAACCTTAGAACCTAGAAGATAGGAGCGGAATTTGAAAAGGGTCCATAGATAGAAGCTCTTTTTCTATAGTAGTATAAGTAAATTGAGCATCATTAAGTGTGCAACTGACATAATGAATAACTACAGGTAACTTGTTTACCCTCTATCCGTCAATGGCTCCTTAGCCATAGTTGGAGGCATAACACATGATTTCAGGACCAATTTTGAGGTTGGATTATTGGAGCTTTGGTTATATCCTCCCGTCGAAAGTGGTCAGATTTCAGGCATGATTCATCAAAAACAAACAAATGGCACATCTTTTGCAAGGCTATTTTTCACGAATTCTTTGATGAATCGCCTATCAAAACCCCATGAAAAGATCTAACTTGGCCGACTGAGGTCGGGGGTGGAAGTTTGGAGATCAATTCCACTTTGGCCTTCTATTCCACATTCGGAAACAATGTGGCCCAGTACAATCCCTTCTTGGACCATAAAATGACTTTTTTCCCAACTCAGAACGAGATTGACCTCAATACACCATTTGAGGACCAGTTTTCAATTATTGAGTATAAAGTGAGTTCAAAAATATGGCCATCAAAACATCGAGAAAATCACCAACCATATCCGAGAAAATGGCCATCAGAAACCAAAGGTAGCCGGTGCATTACAAAGCCTAAATGGCATTCTCCGGAATGCAAATGCGAGGCTACTTACCTGAAAAATCCAAGTGAAGGTGGTTTTCTCCTGGTCTGAGGGCGTCATGGCTATTTGATTCTAACCCGAGTATCCATCAAGGTAACAGTAATATTGTTGCCATGTAAGTTTCTCTAGGGTCAATAAAGGGTAGTGGGTTTTGGGATTGATGATTTAAATAATAGTGGCGGCATGCAGTTTTCTAGAATATATAGAAAGACGCCACCCGGTAGATGTGCGAGTAGGCACCAACTCACCTGAATCGGATGTGACGACTGTGAGTCTGGACTTTTGAGGAAGGACTTGGGTTGGGCTCACCCACTTTCAGATAAGATATTGTATATATTATACCCACATCGAGCCACCTCACTACTTCTTGCTTAACCACTTCTCGGTGGGTTTAGACGGCCTTGTAATTCGCGAGAAGGCTTGGCATCCTCCTCCATGTGGGTATAATGCTACTATAAACAAAAGAATTCGAAGGACTTATGCCCTTTAGGGCTGCCATGGTCCAACCTATAGCACCTTGATGTTCTTTCAAAACATCGATCAACTGGCCGGTCAAATGTGAGACTAGAGGAGATTATACTGGATAAGGTCTTGTTTGGACCTAAGAAAACATAATTGAGCGAGTTCGGGAGTGGTTTCAACTCGATAATCTGGTGGTGGGAGCAGTGGCTCAGAAGACAGTTCAGGCAATGGCTTTGTTAGGCCATAGATCAAGTTTTGATGAGATAGGTGAGTCAAGCAAAGCTTTGACCTCCACCTCATCATTATTTGAAATGCATGCTTAAAGTGGATTGTGTATCAGAGTAAGGGAAGATTGGACTTCCACTAAATCCTCGAGAACATCGATGGCACTACAATCTTCCTAACTTTGAAATACTATCCTTCTGGCCTTAAAGACATCTATTTGAACTTTGATTTGAACTTGACCCACCGACATTTCCATAGCCTTGTTCTACAATTGATATTGGCACTTGCGGTGGCTAGGAATGGTCATCCCAGGATGATGGGGTTTGGATAAGATCTTTAGTTATGTCTATGTCAACGATTATCAAGTCCACTGGAAAGTCAAAATCACTAACTTTAGCCTTAATTAATCCCTAATAATTTTTATTGATCGGTCTGCTAATTGTAGTAACACCGATGATCATTCGAGATTTTCTAACCTCTCATAGATAGCGGTGGGAAGGAGATTAATACTTGCCCCTAGGTTGCAATAGAGCCCTATGTGATTCCACCAATTTTTCAAGAGATCAAAGGTGCTCCTAGGTACTTCATCTTTTGGGGCAAGGATTTCCGAAGCTCCTTTATACGTGAAAGGAGAACAGAATTCAATGCCATTGATTTTTCAGCTATATGAAAGTTGGAATGATATTATGTTGCTTTTCTCTTGCGATATATCACGATATTTTGAAAAGAAACTTGCCTCACATAGTGGCTTGTTTCCCTGCGGTGCTATGACGTCCTGACCACTTTTCTTTTCACCTCACCAGGCTTTTATTTTCTAATTCCTGCATAGATTTTACCATATTCTCAATAAACCTGCTAGAAAGATGTTAAGCTTCAGCAAATGATGAAGGTTCATGAGAAGATGGAACTGAAATGAAGTAAATGGGGAAAACAATGAATTAGAAAAGATAGAAAGAAAAACATTTCTGGGGATCAGAAAGGAGGATGAATCGTCGCCTCAAACTGAGAAAGGAGAGAGATCAGATCGAATTTGATTGATTTGAAGGCGCTTTTGGTTAGCGGGGTAGACTGCTGATCTTCATCGAGTAGTCTGACCCAGGATCTGTAATCGCCGCCGAGAAGAGAAAGAATTTTTGCACAACCCGATTGGCGAGAATCCTCAGACGTCAACTGAACTACAAGAGGCCTCAGATGTAGGGCAAGGCTACTAGCCTGAGTCAGTCCAAAACCCCCTATTAACTATCGCGTTCCGTTGGAGAACCAAAAAATGGAGCAAGCAAAGCGAAGAAGAATTTGCCAAGCTAGTACTGCCCCTAAGACACCGGGGACTTGAGAACAAATAAGCCCACGAATCGCTTAGATAGTGTCCTGTTTGCTTTAAAGCATTTGACTGAAAAAATGCCAGGATGCTTGCCACTCCCCGAGGCCAAGGACGAGGTCAACCCGTCATTCTAGGATTTGCAGTCCAATACATTTCCATTATGTTAGCTAGCCAAACAACATGCCACCTCATCTCGTCTTCTTCTTCTGATTCTTTTAGATGGGAATTTTGATACATATGTGGTGGCGGGCAGAGCCCTCTATAAGACATGCGGCTTTTGACCATAAAAAAGAAGAGGAACCCCCTGAAGACCTTGCTCAATCTGACTTTTCTGCACCCCCCTCCCCCATGCCCCCCGCGACTCACCCTTACTACTTAAAGCACTCCACTACAGGTACAGAGGCTTGTTTTAGTCTCCTATAATTGCTTCTTCTGAGATCAAGGGCGAAGAAGGGAATCCTGCTCTTGTCTTGGTTGCTGCCAGTTGACAAATAGACGGTCAATCGCTTCTGTTGGCTTACAAAAGTCCTGTGGTCCTCCCGGAAGCCTTACACTTCCAAGCAACTACACGATATCAAAGCAATTCACTATTTTGTTCCTACATGCCACATGTATCTAGTCTAGCGTATCCATTGTTTATGCGGGAGTGCTCTGTGAACTAGGACGTACTGGAAAATAACCTCGACTCGACCAGAACTTTTGATTCGCTTCTTCCTTCATGCAAGCACTCGGTTCGCCCCCCTACCCCACCAAGGACCCCCCATCTGCTTTTTTGACTGACGGGAATTGGGGATGAAAATGCCCCGTCTCATTCATCCCTTGGAAGCCCCCGCGCTAGTTTGGCTGCGTATCGGCCTCTTCCATTAGAATTTCTTGCTTCGGTAATAGGTCGGCGGAGGGAAGGGAGAGGTCTCGGTATGCCTTTCCAGCTGCCTTTCCCTTTCTCTGGGCTCGATCTCTCGCAATAAAGAAGTAGGAAAGTTGGAAGGTCTCTCCTCTTCCCCCGTGAGCCGGAGCCCAAAGGAAAGTGTCGATCCCTGAACCCCCCCTCCCTACATTGGCCCTATCGCGAGAAGGGCTCGGTGCGATCGGAACCAAGAAGTCGTGTGTGTTGCGGTTGAAAGCGCTTAACTAATTTCGGGAGGATATCTTGTCGGCAGCAACTTTCTTAACTGGAAAAGTCTGGCGTCGGATGCGCTTGGGCGAAAAGAGTACTTTGCTCTTTTGCCTTATTTCTTCCACCCTCTACTTTCTTAGGGAGAAGACAACTCTATAAAAAAATCCATCACTATATAATCTATTCGAGGATGTTGAAGCAACCCCCAAGCCAATGCTATACAGAGAAGAGACCCGCCAGGTAATAAGTAGAAGAGCGAGAATACTGGATTTTAATCCTTTCTTTGATGGTCGGCTTGTAATAAAAGAGGACCATGATCCCTGCCGGAGGCTTCCTACTACTCTCCTATCCTCAGTCCCAATTTAGAGATTTGAGGTTGATCAATCACCAGACCACATCTATAATACATACAACATTACACGACGTGAGAGTGCATGGTCAACACACACCTACAGTGCCTACGACTTGACTTCCAAGACGCAACCAATACTACTTTGGGTTGGGGAGCTTGCTCTTGGAACATAGCACGATATGAAACAACCGCCTACCAATAAGCACCAATCGCCCAACTTCACTATGTATTCCTTGGAGAAGGTTTAGGACTTTATGGAAGGGGCTTTGGGGAGGAAGGGGGAAAGGGGCTTCGGGGGGGTCCTCCTCCCCTATTCTCCGCATTCTTCATGCTCTTTGGAGGGGAAGAACTCAGAAGAGCAAGAACCAGCGAGACTATTATATAAGTCAGTTTGTCGCCAACTCGTACTATATATCCGAGCATCGAAGTGAGAACCCCCGAGAAAATCAATATCATTATAGAATGGGAAAAAGACAAATAACATCATAAAAATGTCGAGCGAGTCGTACCTTCATTTGTTAAGACCTAGAGCGACTTGATATTGGAGGTGATTTGAAGCCACTGCTTTTTCGAAAAACGGAGTGAAGGTGTGTATGATTGGTCAACCTAGGGGAATGGAGCGTCAGCGGGTAATAGTATGAATGTTATTGTTGATGTATTTTCTGGGCTCCACAGAGAACCATCCTCAGTTTCACCTGTTCCCCCGCTCTGTCTCTGCTTCGGAGAATCGACGACTTCTCAGCCCCGGAATCAGAATATATAGTTGCGGATCGGAGCCTATCGGCCCCATGAACGAAGTGGGGAACTATGCTATTCCGAGAGAGGATACCCCCACTCCGAGGCGTGCCAGATCCCCGGGGATGTGGTACAGAGACGAGGACATGGCTGCTTTGAAAGGAAAGCCACGTCACGTCAGGGGAGGAAGGAGGGAAGCGAATCTAGAAGAGAAAAAGTTCTATAGAGCCGAGTAGAAATAAGGTGGGTCGACGCTCTCCCAGGACGCAGGGAAGTAAAACAACTGGCCTGCTCCCAATTCCCCGATCGCTGCTATTGTCACGTCCACGCTACGGTGGTGGTGGAATGACAGGCGAGCCTGACCTTCCTAGAGCAGATGATCATCCCCAGAAGTCAGAAGGAATGGAACTATTGGAGAGTCATCCGCAGGGGAAGGCAAGGAAGTAGTAAACAGAGGTCGAAGAGGAGTTGGAAGGTTTCTATACGGCATTTCCGAAGAGGAGACTCTTGGACTTTCTAAAATGCGCGTGCTCGATGACGCAATCACTTTTTTCCCCCAACTCAAAAAGAAAGAAGAGAAATAACTCGGGGGGGTGGCTTGCTTACCAAGCCATCCCGGTCCTCCAGTTCGTTCGATTATTCTTGAAAAGACTGATCCTTCAAAAAACTACTCACTTTAAAAATGAAAGATAATCGATTATCTACCCAAGAATACCGAGAGTCCCTCATACGAGAAAAGGTCCCAAATGGAGTTGAACCAAGTAACATTGCAAACGCATAATGATAGTAGGGTCGAGATATCCCCACCCTCCGAACCGGACGTGAGGGTCTCCCCTCATCCGGCTCTCCGCAGGGGAATCCCCACGAACTCCTTCCCCTAATATCCTCCCTTAACCACATCATGGGGGTTTACAGGAGATCCCAGAGTCTCGCTCGGAAAGTCTCCCCTCTGCGTCTCGGAAAAGTCTACTCGGGCGCTTTCTCTTTTTAAGCAATCGATAAGGCTGGCTTTATGAAAGCCGCTGATCAAGTCGGGGACTCCCCCGACTCCCCGGGAGAGTCTGTCTGGCTGCTCTTACTGAAATCATTACTCTTTATTCTCCCGTGCTCTAGCTACTGCGCTCCCAAGACCCTCCTTCCGGTAGGGACAAGAAGGGGGGACGGTTTTGCTAATTGTTTGGATTTTTGAAGAATTGGTGGGGATTTCACTTTACCTGCTCTTTTCAATATATATCACGTTGCTCTCTCCTCGATTCTGCAAAACGATCTTAAACCGTACAATATGAGATGATGGAATGCAATAGTATGGATGGTAGATGGTTTTCTGCGCCCAAAAAACGATGATGAGCATCGTCCCCTTATCCATAGGAACCTCGTGGCATACAACCGCAACGACTCTAGCTTCCTAGCCGCCCCTTTCTCTCTTTCTTTTGACTGTCTCGTGGACGGACGAAAGAAGGGAATTCCTTCAGTTCAGGCTCGCGAAGTAGACTGCAAACCCCCACTACCTGCCGGTTCCCCAATAGAACTAGAGAAGGAGGGGGCGCGCCCTTGCTTTATGAAAGGTACCACACTTGCTGACTTTAGTCCCGGATTCATTCACTTGCATTTTTGCTAGCACTACAAAAAGCTCCGGTCTTCATGCCCCTACTACAGCTGTGCAGACTTTCCTCAAGTTCGTAGAGTCGGGTTTCCCGTTTACCCACAACGGAGGACCCACCCCACCTACCAGACAGGCAGCCAGGGTGTATAACGCACTCTTCGCACAACAGATCCACTTTGAAATTGACTTATTCACTCGACCAATCGTCGAAATGTGTATGAGATACCATAAGGGCCTAATATCTCAATAGCACTCTTGTATAAAGCTTCGAATGAGACTAAATATCTGAAATGCAGGAACGATCTGACTATAAAGTCATTAAAAACTTGATCGAAGAACCAGCATTTATTGATGAAGCAATAGAGTCGATTACAAAAAGTACGGGATTAAAAGGCTCGTTGGAATTGATCCTCTACGGGATTGACATTATACGCTACATAAGCACTTGAAGTACTAAACAGAATAGGTATGAGTTTTGTAATGGTTGGAACAACAAACTCGGATTCAACAAGAATCTCATTTTTTGGTTGTACGAAGGGGGAATTGGCCCAAAATGGGATAGGGGTCAAGATGCAGCCGGGCTTAGGCGGCTTACTCACTCGACGTGCCCCCTTAACGGAATCTACCTGGCGTGGGTCTACCTATTATTCGTAGGCATTATGGCGCACGCAGGGCCTCAGTTTGCTGCGTGGACTTCCCCTTCATTTCCCCCTACTATCTTATTAAGGCTGAGCAAAAAGTGAACCCAGGAGCTCGTCCGTAAAGGACCAGAAAGAAGACCATGCTCCGAAGTACACTCAGACTTTTAAGAACACGCTGACCTATTATATATTTGACTTGGTTGAGCCGGTTGAATTGGCAAGATTGAACTGAGGCCCTTTAGGTGGGGGGACAACCAGTAGGGTTTCTTTACGAACTTTCCTCCCGGAATGAAGTGATGAATAGGGAAATGAGCCTGCTGCTCAAAATCTTCCCTCTCCCTATGGTCGAGCATTTATCAAACCTCTTCTTTGCCTGATTATACTAGCATATTCTAACTTTAAGTTGATATCGCGTCTCGAAGTTGTCCGGCAATTCAAAGCATAGGAATGATTAAGCCCCCCGACTACAGGCCTAATCAAGCTCTTTTGGGTGAGAGACAACCCTGCAAGCATCATTGCTGGGAAATAAAGATCGCGATATCAAATGCGCTAATTCCGCGGAAAGAAGAAGCAAAGGAATGATTACGTCCCTAGGTTACTGGCCTTGAAAAGGCACTATAGGGCGAGTGGCAACCTTGCTAACGAATTTCCGTATATAATTGCTTTTTTGAATCAAGTATAGAAATGCATTTATATATAGAATTTTGATTTGGCGGCAAATTTCCTTATTTTCGAATATGGCTATTTGCTTTTATGTATAGAGCGTTGTTGTTTGCAAAGCAAATCGAATCGGGGGAAAGGCAGGAAGCAAAAACCACACTCTTTTTCTTTTTTGAAGAAGAGGGATGGAAGTTGTTCCTACTCTGTATTGGCTCTCTTCTGATTCAAATAGCTTTAAAGGGCATTTTCCTTTTCATCACTGAAGTAGACGAGGGAAAGAGCTAATTTGAATATTGAAAAGATTTGAAAGAAGAAGGAGATTTTCTGTCTATATAAAGGTGTAGTTTTTTCATCATATTATAGTAGTTTGCTGGTTCAAGATAGAGATGAAGCTTGGAAGCGCTGTAAAGAAGAGGGATCAAGGTAGTACCATCAAGATAAGGGATCAGGAGCTGAGCTGTAGAGGTAATAAGGCTTCGGTGTCAGGGATCGAGTGCCATAGAGCCCACAGAGCGGTGCGTAAAGATGAGGGTGACGCACGTAGAGATGCGTCAAGTAAGGTCGTTGAGATGAGCTAAGGAAAAGTGGTCGGGACTACCTATTAGCAAGAAAAGTTTCCAGCAAGCTGATCTTTGCATCGAGTTATGCCCTATAGGAAGACACTTGATGCTTCCCTTTCCCAAAGCATGATGAAGGTCAAACCTTTACCCTGGGGACGTTAGTCCAGTCTAAGCCTATTTTGCTTAGCTGGTTGGGTTCGAAGAAGTGGCCAAAGAAATGATGGGAAATTGGAACTACAATTCAAGCATTTATTCGTTCTTATATTGTTGAGAAGCTCAAAATAGGTAGCCTTGAGCCCTCATATATAGTCGAATATATAGAACTCAGAAGAGGTGGAAGATGGCAAAAACGATATCCCACCAGATTCTCAAACCTGTCTATGAAAAGTGCTAAAGGTCTTGCCAGGAGGGCCAAGTTCATATATTGAAGGTCCTCCGACGACCCCCTTCCTTCATAGGTGAGCATACAGATGACCAATCCACCAAGTTCACCATCCTCTTTCCTCCTTCAGAACCCCACAAGAACCTCCGTCTAATCACTTCCATCTTTCTTTGCGTCATTATAAGGGGCCTGATCAATGACATATTCACTACTATAGATTTTGAATGTATATTATGTAAGAAGTTTCAAAATAGGGAGGCTGCTTAGAACCTTAAGAAGCACAAGCATCCAGGATTGACTCTTCCGGCTAGTCAGAGATGGAAAGTCGCTAGTGTGATAATCAGAATTAGCCAACCACTGCGTCAACAGTCGTTCCTGATGCTTCAGGTCTGCAAGTGTCGCTTCCCACCCCCAGGGAACTAGATAGATGCCTCGCCCACTCCCAACCATAGTCCTTCTTTTGCTTAGTATCTTTACTCGTTAGCTAGGAATCCTTTCGTCTAGCCCCCTCGTCCTAAATGGACTATATTCTGACTCCCCTCAAAGCTTTTTTCGGTTCGACGCTAGTATGCGACTCGATGCAAATTCGGTGCATGAAGGTAGGCTAGGGCTCAACTTTCCCTTTCATTGCTACTATATATTATCTAGTTCTATTCGGGGAGGCACTATCAGAGCAGGAAAGATAGGATCGGGTAGAAAGGAGGCGTACTAACGAGGCAGATCTTCTGTTGTATGCATATAATAAGTCCAAGAGGAAGGGCTTTCTCTAATCTGATTCTCGCAGCGTGATATATATTACATCAGAGCTGCCCGTATATATAGTACGAGTTGGCGACTCTAGGAGAGGGAAAGCTTGCCAAAGATGCCACTATCTTGACTATATAAAGGGGGTGTCTTCT
This sequence comes from Ottelia alismoides, assembly GCA_037367405.1. Lineage (NCBI taxonomy): Eukaryota > Viridiplantae > Streptophyta > Magnoliopsida > Alismatales > Hydrocharitaceae > Ottelia > Ottelia alismoides. The sequence continues at coordinate 658,081 of JAZKJV010010764.1, read as the reverse complement.
GCTTTTCAACGTGGAGACTCAATTTCCATAATCACAAATAATCTGAAAAAACTTCTCGTTTCGCAATAGTTCTCAGATTGGAGTTAGAAACTTGACGTGGGCTCATAAAAGAAAGAGATTATTTCTTCTCTGTTCTAACCCAGCTTTTTCTTTGCCCGGTTCACCAGGTTATACCACTTCAGGGCCCCATAAGATAAATCAAGATCAAAATCAGAGTTTGATCCTGGCTCAGAAGGAACGCTCGCTAGATGCTTAACACATGCAAGTAGAATGTTGTTTTCGGGTCGGGCCCCTCTAATGAGGCACCTTTTGATGACTTTAAATTAGAAGGCTCCCAATATCGCTTTTCTACCTCCCATATATTAGGGGTTGTGCATGGGCGTCCCCCCTCGGCCTCTGTTTGCTGGGAATAGTTGAGAACAAAGTGGCGAACGGGTGCATAAGGCGTGGGAATCTTCCGAACAGTTCGGGACAAATCTTGAAGAAAGCTGACAAAGCGTTATTTGATGAGCCCACGTAGTATTTGGTAGTTGGTTAGGCAAGGGCTGACAAAGCCAATGATGCTTAGCTGGTCTTTTAAGATGATCAGCCACACTGGGACTGAGACACGGCCTGGACACCGACGGGGGGCAGTAGTGGGGAATCTTAGACGATGGGCGCAAGCCCGATCCAGCAATCTCGCGTGAGTGAAGAAGGGCATAGCCACTTGTCAAGCTCTTGCGTCGAGTGCGCGATCATGATAGGACTCGGGGAAGAAACCCCGGCTAACTCCGTGCCAGCAACCGCGGTAAGACGGGGGGCAAGTGTTCTTCAGAATGACTAGGTGTCAAGGGCACGTAGGCGGTTCATCAGGTCTTGTGCAAATGAAAGTCGCCAAAAAGTGGCAGAATGCTCTCGAAACCGATGAACTTGAGTGAGACGGAGGAGAGTGGAATTTCGTGTGTAGGGGTGAAATCCTTAGATCCACGAAGGATGGCCAAAAGCGAAGGCAGCTCTCTGGGTCCCTACCGACGCTGAGGTGCGAAAGCATGGGGAGAGAACAGGATTTGATACCCTGGTAGTCCATGCCGTAAATGATGATTCTTCACCCTTGGTCCACGCGGATTAGGGGCCCAGCTAACGCGTGAAAGACTCAGCCTGGGGAGTACAGTCGCAAGACCGAAACTCAAAGGAATTGACAGGGGCCTGCACAAGCGGTGGAGCATGTGCTTTAATTCGATACAACGTGCAAAACCTTACCAGCCCTTGACATATGAACAAGAAAACCGCTCGGGGCCTTTCATACAGGTGCTGCATGGTTGTCATCAGCTCATGTCGTGAGATGTTTGGTCAAGTCCTATAACGAGTGAAACCCTCATTTTGTGTTGCTGAGACATGTGACTAAGGATCCCCCGCGCACCCCCAAGCCCACCACTAGGTAGGGCCCTCCACACCAACCCTCATTCACCACTGAGACCTACCTAGGGGACGTCAGACAGGGAAGTGAGCATTCCGCTTTTTTCTGATTACGACGATGTCGAGATGGCGGCGGTTTGTTCACGTGTGCTCGGCACTCAGGCGAGCCACCCGGTGGTGTTGTACGTAGTGGTTTTTTGAAAGTACTACGTCATGCTCTGCGGTTTCAAAAGGTGCGTGTCGCACTCACGAGGGACTGCCAGTGAGATACTAGAGGAAGGTGGGGATGACGTCAAGTCCACATGGCCCTTATGGGCTGGGCCACACACGTGCTACAATGGCAATGACAATGGGAAGCAAGGCTGTAAGGCGGAGTGAATCTGGAATGATTGCCTCAGTTCGGATTGTTCTCTACAACTCGGGAACATGAAGTTAGAATTGCTAGTAATCGTGGATCAACATGCCGCGGTGAATATGTACCCGCGCCCTGTACACACCGCCCGTCACACCCTGGATATAGGTTTCACCCGAAGCATCGGACCAAGGAGCAAGCATTCCTTATGTGTACCACGGGGGCCACAAAGGCTTTTGGTCATCTTATTGGGGGCATACCATGGTGGGGTCTGCGACTGGGGTGAAGTCGTAACAAGGTAGCCGTAGGGGAACCAGTGGCTGGATTGAATCCTTCGAGATGATCTTTTCCCCCTTATATAATTGTGAATTCTCTCGCGATATCAACTATCTTAAAAAAGCTCGTCTATCTATACTTCAACTATCTCTTTTTGTATATAAAGATGTAGTTTTTTCATCATATTATAGGCCTTCTTTTTCATCAATCTCCAATCAAGACAAAGCAGGCACTAGGGTTCGACGTGAAAACACATGATCCCATTCCGAACTCGATATGTGGAATCGTCTTGTGCCATATGTACTGAAATTGTTCGGGAGACATGGTACCAAGCCCGCTGGATAAAACGAGGCAGGAAAGAATTCAAAGGGTCAGAAAGAGAGTCTATTTTTGCTGTCGTTTTTCTCTTTCTCTTTCGCTTTCCCACCTGCTCAGTAAGTATACCCAGGTGATCTCCAATCAGCCTCTCGACTTTCTCAATATATTCCTCAAATCTCTGGACTTTCCAGTTGGGTATATATAAAGGGTAGTACAGGGGCGTCAAATGCATTTGTCATCAAGTTGTCGTGAACAGTGTAGATGGGGGGATTATGATTAAGACAACATTGCGCTGCATCCGTTTGGTGAATGAAATTAGCTCTGACGCTTTTCATACGACTTTTGAAGAACTATAGAGAGAGGTACTATTAGAGTCATTTGATGCCTCTTTCTTATCTTTTTATTATAAAACTGTGTTACTAAAATCTTTTTTCAACTTTTTTGGAACAGGCTTGCTGACTATATTAATTTCTTCTTCTAATGAACAGGATGATTCAAGGAAGCAGCTAACCAACCTACTTTGTTTACTAATAGAATGAAATTGATGATGACTTTTGAAAACTATACTAGTCTCTCCCCATAACTTCTCTCAAATAGATTGGATCTTTACACATAGATCTCATATTTGACTAGCTTGATTATCAACCCCTGGCTCTTCTGAATATCTGAAGAGGAACTAAGCACTATCTTACCATAGACTAGTGGTATGTAGATCGATTTCACTAGCTTATGAGTCAGGTTTTTGCAAATGACATCAGCGGATCTAAAGACCTTCTTCTCTCACTAGATGGGAAATGAAAGATGTATACTTGTGCTTGCTTTAAAGAGAAGAAGTGAGTCAGGGCTGAGTTCTGAGCTCTTTCCCTACTCACTCTCTCAGCCTTCCTGAAAAGAGCAAGGCAGTCTTTGAGGGTTGGAGTGCTGGCTAAATAAGGAGCACGGGATACATCGATTTTGTCGAGCTCTCTCTTTCTCCTGCACTTCAGTCTATACCTTATGCTGCTTTTTCTAGTTCGCTTTTCGTGCTCTCTTTCACCTTTCCGAGAATAGTGAAAATGTGTGCTATCTTCGAGGGCAAGCAAGAGTCGATTTCGGTTAGCTAAAGAAAGAGAAGTAAACTGATAGGCAGAGCTAAGACGAAGGAAGGGAGAAGGTTAGAGCTTATCTAGTGGGGTACGAGAGTGGAGAACATTGTATAAGCTAGGAGCGAGCAAGCCGTCTTTTATATATTTGGCTATAGCTGGGCCCTAGAGAAATTGGCGACTGTGGTAAGCGAGTTTCAAAAGCTAGTTATTCAAGAGACTAATATGTCATTTTCTAGTACTTAATTAACGTGGGGGTCTCTTTTTCAGGGGCATCGCAATTCATCTAGCTAATCAGGGCTAACCACTACTACTTTTGAATATCCTACCTCCGGCTTGTGATTGAGGACCCGGTCATAGACGCCGAGGGGTCTATTTGGAGAATTCCATTTCTCATCTTTCTTTTTTTCTTTTTGATATATAAAGGCTATTTTCTTTATCTGTACTTCTCAGAGCCCTGAAATCCCGTACCTAACAAATCATGGTGCCTTGCTTGTCCGGGAAAGGTAGACACTGAGCATGAGAGGAGGAAGCTATAAGAAATGCTTTCCTTCTGTAAGACAAATCAGTTGAGGGGGTGTTTACAGAGTGAAGACTTAACCACCTCGATAAAGCCCAGTGGCCCCACTATATATTACCCTTGGATCGGGGGCCTAGGTGGAAGAAAAGCAGACAAAGCAGATAGGCAGTCCACATGTCTTTACAGACCCTTGTTGCCTAGAAAAAAGAGTAGGGTTTGAGATTATTCAAGATCTGATTCTCATCTTCTCAAGTCAGATCCCCGGGCGAACGTACCGCATTAGAAATCCTGAAAAAAAAGGAGAATCCTTCAACGGTATATTAGAAACTGGGCTTAGAGTTTAGCAGAAACAATAGTGCTTAACACATTTCTTGAGATTATGGCCGGCAGCAAACCTGACTTTCATGGAGTGCTTAACACATGAATGAAAGAGGCTGATTAGAAAATCAGCGAGAGTTTTCACTTTGTCAAAGATTTGATTTTCTTCTTGTTTTTTTAGCCGATGAGAAAGAGACATGGTGAAAGATAGAAAGAAAGGATTATTGAAATCAAGCTATGCTTGTTGAAGGTGAAGTTTGTAGATGTCACAATTCCTTTTATCGTGTATCCTCGATTGATGTTGCCTCAGATGCTTCAATTGTCGATTTTAGTATTGTGGTCACACCTATGGGTTCTGTATTGTGGGTCAATCCCACTTAACTACTACCAATAGGTGGCATAGGGGTAGAAGCACTAGACCCAGGAATCAATAATATGAACACTTTGTTAGAAATTACCCCCTTTCCTCATCGGTATTGGGGCTAACAAGAATGGTTGGGACAACAAGCATCCATCTCATTTGTACTTTTTTTGGATACCCGTACAGCCATCGAAGATCATTTAAGTGACTAATTCCTGGGGCATTCAGGACAAAGAAATTGTTGGAGTTACCATTTCTATCGAGTACTAATATGATTGGTATTAAGAAAAAACTAAAGCAGCTATCAATTTCTTGTCAAAATACTAGCCCATGTCAGTTCTATTCGCGATTATAGGGGGAATATTGACATTCATGATTTCATATATTATTAGTACTATGCACAGAAGGGAGGAGCCGTATGAGATAGGAAAGTCTCAAGTACGGAAAGGTCTGACCTATTCCGACCAAGGCCATTCGACAAGGAGATTCTTCAATTGCAGAGGCTTGGTTCGATCAAGCTGCTGAGTATTTGAAACAAGCTATAGCACTGACTCTAGGTAATTCTATTGATGCACACAATTGATTGAAGATTACAGGACGACCAAAATCGTGAATCTTATCCAAATCTGTAACCACTCTATTTTGAATTCGGTTGTTTGATACATCATAAATAGAGCTTCCCCCCTCAGCATCATAAAATAGAGATTTCCCCTCAGAGGGTCCAATCAAGGATTTTCATTATATTCCTTGAAAAAAGCATTTTTGAGTTTATTAAGCAGTAGGGCACCCCATTAGAATAAATGATAGGGACACAATATAGAATGAATATTGTTAATCAAACGCGATAAAGGATACCCTATATCTAATGTCATGATCAAATATGGATATCCAAATGTATCTTCTTAATTATTAATGAATGATCTTGTAATAGACTAATTAGGTATTATGTTGCATGGAAGCGGGGGATTCATAGGGTGACTTATATATTGATGAATAGACTAAATTGCGTAAGAAAATCTCTCGGTTTAAAAGATGAAAAGTGGGTTCGTTGAGCATCTAATCGCTATGTCATAAGAGATCCAAACACTTGCCCCAAATCGACTTCCATCTGATAATGGCTCTAGTGAATAACTCAAAAAAACCCTGATAGGAGATAGGAAAGAAGGGAACTGATCATCAATATCTATCTCTTAGAGTATCACTAAAAACTTGACTATTGGCGGGTCTCTTCGTATGTGTTGTCTAGAAAGAGGAGGACTTAATGATTATTTGTTTGCCGAAACAACAAGAGAAAATGGTGGTGGATAGGGATCCCTTCAAAACATCTTTCGAGGAATGGGACAAATCGGGACATTTCTCAAGAATAATATCTAAGGGCCCTGAGACTACTACCTTGATCTGGAACTGACATGCTGATGCTCACGATTTTGATAGTCATACCAATGATTTAGAGGAAAAGTCTTTAGTGCTCATTTCAGTCAACTCTCCATTATATTTTTTTGGTTGAGTGGCACGTACTTCAACGGTGCTCGTTTTTCTAATTATGAAGCATGGCTAAGCGATCCAACTCACATTCGACCTAGTTCTCATGGTCAGGGTCAAGAAATCAGGAATGGTGATGTTGGCAGGGGTTTCCGAGGAATACAAATCACCTTCAGGTTTTTTCTGATTTGGCGAGCATCCGGAATAACCAATGAATTACTACTTTCTTGTACCACAATTGGTGCATTGGTTTTTGCAGCGTTAATGCTTTTTGCCGATTGGTTCCATTATCACAAAGTAGCCCCAAAATAGGTTCCAAGATGTAGAATCCATGCTGAATCACCATTTAGAGGGGTTACTGGGACTTGGATCTCTTTCTTAGGCAGGACAAAGAATTCATGTATCTTTACCGATTAACCAATTTCTCGACGCTGGAGTGGACCCTAAAGAGATACCACTTCCTCATTCATTTCTCTGAGGCTCAACTTTCTATTAGTTTTGCTGAGGCCATTTTTTACCGCACGGATTTTCTTTGTTTTCACGGAGGATTAGATCAAATAACTGGGGGTCTATGGCTGAGCGATAATGCTCACATCATTTAGCTATTGCAGTTCATTTCCTGATAGCAGGTCATATGTATAGGAGTCTTGGTCATGGCCTGAAGGACGGCTCATAAGGATCCGTTTACAGGTCAGGCTCATCAGGGCCTTTATGAAATCCTAACAACGTCATGGCATGCTCAATTATCTCTTAACCTGGCTATGTTAGGTTCTTTAAACATTGTGGTATCTCACCATATGTATTCCATGCCCCCTTATCCATACTTAGCTAATGACTATGGTACACTACTTTCCTTGTTCATGCATCACATGTGGATTTCTCATAGTTGGTGTTGCTGCACACATTGCTATTTTGATGGTCAGAGACGTAGATCCAACTAGTCGATACAGCTTTCTTTTCGACCTTGTTCTTAGAGCTATTATATAATTGGGCATGTATTTTTCTAGGTTTTCATAGTTTCGGCTTGTATATTCATAATGATACCATGAGTGCCTTAGGGCGTCCTCCAGATATGTTGTTTTCAGATACCGCTATACAATTGCAACCCATCTTTGCTCAATGGATACAAAACACTCATGCTTTAGCACTTGCTACAACAGCTCCTGGCGCAACAGCAAGCACCAGCTTAACTGGAGGAGGTGGTGAGTTAGTAGCTGTAGGCTGAAAAGTAGCTTTGTTACCGATTCCATTATGAATTGAAGACTTTTTGGTACATCACATTCATACTTTGACGATCCATCTGACTGTATTGATTCTACTGAAAGGTGTCCTATTTGCTCGTTGCTCGTGTTTGATACCTGATAAAGCTAATCTTGGTTTTCATTTCCGGACCTAGAAGAGGAGGAACATGTCAAGTATCCGCTTGGGACCATGTTTTCTTAGGTCTATTCTGGATGTACAATGCTATTTCGGTAGTAATATTCCAGAAAATGCAATCGGATGTTTGGGGTACTGTAAGTGAAAAGGGGTGGTAACTCATCTCAAATGAGGACACTTTGCACAGAGTTCCATTACTATTAATAGTTGGCTTCGATTTCTTATGGGCACATGTGTCTCAGGTAATTCAGTCGTATGGTTCTTCATTATTCGCGTATGGTCTCTTTTCCTTGGGTGCTCATTTTGTATGGGCTTTGAGTTTCATCTTTCTATTCAGCGGACGTGGTTATTGGCAATCACTTTTTGAATCCACAAATGAAAAGTGGCTCTTTCTACTCAGCCTAGGGCCTTGAGCATTGTACAAGGACGTGTTATAGGAGTAGCCCATTACCTTCTGGGTGGAATTACCACAACATGGGCATTCTTCTTAGAAAGAATTATTGCAGTAGGATAATGGTTAGGAGGATTTTCAAGGCATTAAGATTTCCAAGGCGGACCCCACTACTCGTCATTTTTGGTTTGGTATTGCTACCGTGCATGACTTCGAGAGTCTATTACTGAGGAAGGTCTTTATTAGAACATTTTTGCTTTCGCAATAATCTTTCTGTGGACGTATGGAAACCTCTTTCATGTAGCGCAATTTAGAGTCGTGGGTACATGACCCCTTACACGTCAGACCCATTGCTCATGCTATTTGGCCATTTTGGCTGTAGAAGCCTTGACCCGCGGGGGTGCTCTTGGACCGGTGAATATTGCTTATTCTGGTGTTTATCAGTGGTGGGATTACGCACCAATGAGGATCAAAGCCCTTCGCTTCTTCCTCGGAGAAAGACGAGGACCATAATCTTCGTTAGAGCAGAGAAAGTCCATATATTAGCTATCTTTCTCTTTGAATGAGATCTCAATTCACGGTTTCGGACCAAAGCAACTAGAATCCCTCTTTTTCCGACCATCCACCCCTTTTATATAGTATCTAGAAATCCTGCCTCAAATATGATTTTTTCTGTCGAATAAGAGAATAGGGCCTTTCTTCTGGGCATAGGTAGTTTAAGTAGCCGAGGCACGACTAGGGGGACTACCCCTCCCGACTACTTGATTGAAAGAAAGCAAGCGCCAGCATTCAACCTCTCCTGGGCCTGAAGGGAATGCCAGACATGCTCACCCCCTCTTTCAATCACTACATTCTACCTCCCTATCCTAGGATAGAGGCTGACTGAGTTTTCATTGACTTCGCCGCAAGTTATTTGGAAAAAATGTGTACGGGAAGACTGATCACTTTCTGTTCCGGGCGGAGCCACAACCGAAGGGTGGATGCTGGCCGGGGTCAGTATGGAGGGTTGAGACATCGACATCAGGTCTCTGGTAGTCTACCTCTCCTTTTTCTTGGTCAGAGGACTTCCCTAGTCTTCTTTCCCTCCTTTTCTCTTCTCTACGCATAGAGCTTGGCCTCTGAGTGGAAGATGAGAAGGATGGAGGAGTGTTTGAGCTGACCTCTCATTCCTGCAACAATTCAAGCCATGAAACAAGTAGTAGCTAGCAGCTGCGGCAGACATCAGTGATCCAGAAAAAGGAAGATAGCGCTCTGACCCTGCCTCCGCACCTTTTCTTAAGGCTCGCTCTCCTCTTGTAATACTGCTCCTTCCACCCTCTCTTCCCCAGTTTGTGATCGCTAGATCAGCCAAAGAAAGAAGCTTAACCAGTTATAAAGAAAACCATCATCGAATGACAAGGCAAGAACTTTTTGAATCCATTGTGGTCAGAAATTAGTTCACAGTAGGCGGCTAGGTAGGCTAATTCAGATGATAATCGATTGGCTTAAGGGCAGCAAACCCAAGTGGGGTAAATGAGAAGGCTAGACCGTCTTCCTCATGTTGAAGAGGAAAGCGAAGAAGCTCCCAGTCTATAAAAGTGCCAAAGCCCAGATTGAATAAGTTGAAGCCGTGCGAAGCGGGAAAGGACCGAAGACTGACTAGAAAAGAAGGAGCTCCCATGTCATTCCATTCCTCTCGTCCATTTGTAACACTCATAGCTACGGCTCTAACTCGATTATTTTCTCATCATTATTGTAACTCACAAGTCACATCAATTTACTGACCGAGAGTATCTCGGCGCTGAACTACCAAATCCTTAGAAATCTTAGGCATATTTCCCGGAGGAAAAGAAACATCCAGTGCTGGGCCAATAATTTGAGCGATCCGCCCAAGGTTTTTTTCTTCCAATGTGGAAACCGCGAAAAAACTATCGCGATTCTCAAAAGAGGAGGAAAAGAGCTGATAGTTTTTCTTATCCTTATAATAAAGATCTTCAAAATAACTCAAAGATGATATCAAAGTAGTCATATTGAATTGATTGATTGATTTTTGATTAGCTATATCCATATATACATATATTGACTCGGATATCATGTATCTATATGCATCAAAGTGCTTTTATTTTAGTTCGGGGAAAATCACATATCGTACCATACTCCACTAAATGGATACCTGTATTATGATCCACTGTTGAAATGACTTGATGAAATTTGGTCCCCCATTATATCTAGACTATCATATTTTTTTGAACATGAAGAAATCAAGAAGCCATTGCAATTGCTGGAAATACTTGGCCTACTAAATGCAAAAAAAGAAAGGGTCAGTTCAGATTAGTCATACAATAGATGCCTCGAATTCATATTTGTAGCGGAAAGAGATCAGATTATCAATATATATATTCTAAATATGATTAAGTAGTTACTAAGTGCAAGGAATGTAGAATTCAGTGTACACACTTATCTATTTTTCTGCACGAATATGTATGATAATCCACTTAAAGAAATTGAGCATTCTTCTTTTCTTTCTCTCGTTCTTCTCGTCTGAATTGGATTATGAATTCGCGACCATAACTATAATGAATCTAATACAAAACAAAGAAAAAGTGGAATTATCTAAATTACTTACACTTTATATTTCTTTGATATTGATCTATAAATCAGATTAGATTATGTAATCTATTTGATTTTTGAGAAGGCATTTTCTATATAATGATGATATTAATCAATCTAATTCAATATAATCAAATATAGAAAATATGGATCAAATATGATTTATATCAATATAGAAATCCTTTTTTTCTTTTTTTTCTTTTTGGAAAAAACCCATGGAGCTGAAATAACTCACTCTGAACACCTTTTAAAGGATGACGTGGTACGATTGAATCAAATAAACCCTTATAAATACTCAGCAGCTTGTGAACCGCCGGGTACAGTTTTCTTCAATGTTTGTGCAATTACTCTTTGACCTGCAAATACGATGTAGGCATTAGGTTCAGCAATAATGACATCTCCCAACATACCAAAATAGGTTGTAAACCCTCCTGTTGTAGGAGAAGTCAGGATTGATACACAGAAGAATTTGTGATTGAATTGAGAATTATATGAAGCAGAAGAGATTTGAGCCAGTAGAGAGTATGTTTTCCTATTCATCACTGCATTGTTTATATTCAAACCTGATATTGAAACCCGTAGAAAAACGACTGTATGATCTACAACAGAAAGCCAAACTTCTCATTTTCCTCGTCGATCGATGCCCTGATGCGATGCTCCTTCCTATAAGTCTGTTTACTATACTATAGCCCAGCTCGTGCCTTGGGTCTCGCTCCGTCCCCATTCCTTCTCACTTCTTCAATCTCGCTGCCTCTTTTGAGGACTGATTTCGCTCTATCCGCGCTTACGCCTTTTTATTTAGTTTAGTCTCAGACCTTTCCTTAGCTTTAACAAAGCAGCTCACCTCTGTTTTAGTTCCTCATGGGAAATGCAATACCTAATCCATATTTGTAGTTCTCTTGACTATTTGCTTTCTTTCTTTTTTTTTATTTGAGCGTCCTCGTCCACCCACTCCTTGCAGTTGTTCAAAGCTCCAGCCTACCCCCCATCCATATAGAGTCTACCTCACTCACCTTCCACTAATACACGAAAGATGGAAGATGATGAGGGAGAAGGCGACAACTATTCAGTTGTCTGTTTGTTGTTTAAGTGGGCAGGGACTGGCCTTTCTAATAGTTTTTCCCGGGGATGCGGATGGAATGCTGTTGGGATTTCTGTCTAGGTGGGATAGTCTTCCCTGTCTGTGAGTGAGGCTCCACCAACGAGATAGGCACATTGTATACAGGTTCTACCAGGTCTTGTAGTTCGACCCTAGTGTCGAGAAAGTGACAGGAGTTGTGGGTAAAGCTAGGACAGTCAGTTGGTTGTCAGTGAGGACGGCGTGGGAACTGATCTATGAGATTCCTGGGCTGCGTCATTATAGGGGGCCCGTAGAAGTAGGATTAGTAGATAGACAGAGTTGTACGAGTCTAGGCTGGAATGCGTGAAAGTTGATCCTGACGGCTCTAAGAGGAAGGTAGCTGTAGGCATATTCGCATAGGGGCCCTTACCCCTTCCCGCCTTTCCCGCTCCATTCTTCCCAGGCTTGACTATATATAATGCTTCTCATATAAGCTGAGGAGGATGGTGTAACAATAGTTGACAGTCTTTCCATTCCTGGTCGTTCCCTTTCGCTCTCTTTATATATAAGCGGGGAGGAAAACAGTAACTGTGATGTCTGTTTGACCTTTGATGAGTCGTGGGAAGCGACGAATAAGCAAGCAAGTGAGCAACGACCAACGACCCAACGAGACTGAGCTTGTCAAAGAGTGGAATTTGATAGATAGCCCAAGAGAAAATCAAGAGGGTTGATATTCGCTACTATATATTCTAGTTGGGTAGTCTCTACTTTGCCCGTGGCCAGGTTAGACATAAGAGAAGGAAGAAGGACTTTAGCAAAGAAAGGGGACGTAGACGTGTGCATGTTCCTAGCAGGCAATGAGAGTTGAGACCGATGGTGGGGGCGATGAGACTGCCGCAGTCACGCACCACGCAGTCGAAAGAAGAAGAGAAAGAATCCATTTTCTCACAACATGTCAAGAAAGCTTCAGAGAAGAAGTCAAAGGCTAATTTAAATCAATATCGAAACTCAAAGGCACAGTCAGCCCTTGAGATATACAGTAGGAAAAGGCAAAGAATCAGTTTGAGTAGTTAAGTCATCAAAGGAAGAGGCACGTGACTGCTTTGCTTGGACGTTGTGGAAGCTGTTCAGATGTTGTTGCACCTAAACCAGAAGATCTGAATGATGTAGAGGGAATAGGAGAAAGTTCTATTGATTATAGAAAAACCGATCTCGGGGTAATAAGTCCTTTCTTTCTCAGAGCTATATATATGGAGTAGATCATGGTTCACTTGCTAACTTCTCATCAAACAAGGGGTCAACCTCAAGAAGAGCTTCAACTTCAGACTCCTCTGGTAAACTATAGAACTCCTCTCCTAACGTCACTATAAGCTCTCTTTCTTATTCTCCGGACTCTCCCAGTGAACTCTTCATGCTAATCCCAATTCGGTTTTTGACTTTAAGAGAGCATCGTGCTTACTATTCGAAAAGAAGTAGGGAATTAGACATAAGTGAGAGATATAGACTTTAATAGCTATTTGATTTTGAGAGCAGGACCAATATAATAATCTAATCTCGAGTGATTTGATGGTCCTGCTGAAGCTGAGCTCCTTGACGTCAAGCCGGGAAAAGAAGAGCTCTTAACGTCATGCTCTTCTCTATCTCACTAGCACTCACTGAGCTTGTCTCTTCCCCTATAATCTAGTCCCTCCTTTTCCCTTTCCAGACTCATCAATCCACCATTCTGTTGTTCTTGACCTCTCGTGAGATGAGCTTATTCTCTTTCTAGTTAGCCTGCTACTCTACTAATATATTTTACTAATAGTCATAGAGATAGAATCAATGTAAAGGGGATGTCAAGAAAGATCGATGCCTCATTCCCCCTCACTCGACACTCATCAGCCAACTTTCTTTCTCTTTGGTTACGCTCTCTGCTTTCTCAAAAGACTCTCTGGGCTTTCTCAAAAGCCTCTCAGACCTATAATGATGTCTTTTTTTCTTATCAGCATGACCTACTACTACCTCTCTCTTGACTCTCTGAGTTGCTTCACGTACTGACTTACCTTTCTACACCTTCCTGCTCCCCCGAAGTTGGTCTTGTCTCGGTTGCCCTTAGTAAAGACCTATCTTTCGCGTGATCTTGTCATTTCACTATGGAAAAAGTGAGTCAGAATTTCTAGTAAAAGAGGGCTAACTGACTAGAATCAACAGCATCGATAACTAACATTTTCGTTGTGTCGACTGCCTCTGCATCTGGTCCGAATACCTCAGGCAGAGCGAGGTTGATGGAGGGAAGATAGAACTTCATAGCCCTACCTAGGTGACTTTAATGCCCGACTGTCTGTGTCCCAACTCCCTTCCGCCACCTCTTCAAAAGCAGTCCTCTCCCGATTTCGTCGGTAGTGGTCGCGTTTTCATTCCCTGTTGTTCTTTCTTTATGTTATGCAGGGATAATTTGATCACCCTCTTGTAGGTGGTACACAGGAATGAACTAGTCGCTCTTTCTGATTGGGCCCTACACAGCCGCGGTACCTTATTACTACCACCGGTCGTGGGGTGGAAGTGGTCGAAGCAACTACTAGACGTTCCAGTAAAGGCTCGAAGCACTGCGTACAACCAACATCTCCCTGTCGCTTATTCATAACCGGGTCTAGAATGATCTATGTATATTCACTCTTCTATTTCTGGGTCACTCTAACTACGAGATTTCAAGTCCCGACCCACGATTGTCAAAAAAAAGGGGGTTGAAAGCAGCTAGATATATAGTGGAGGAAGTAGTCATAGTCTTTCTCAGGTATTGGTCTCACTTTCTTCACTAACTAAGGAAGAAAAAAGTTTTCACATCACAGGAATGGAGGCAGGTATTCGACTTGAACCAGAAAAAAAGAAAGGTGAACGAAAAACCAAGCAGCTTACTGACAGAACAAGCAGGTTACTAACAGCAGAACAAGTGGGTTACTGACAAGAACAACAACTCACGAGCCTGCGTAGCGGGCGGAAGTGGAGAGGAGACCGGGAAGAAAGGTAGGATACTGAAGGAGAACACCTCTTGTTACTTATAAGGGGGTAGTCTCTTGTTTCAGCTACGCACCCTCAATCCCCGGTCATCAATAGGAAAGTGCAAGAGGAGCGAAAGTCCCTCCTGACTCTTATCTTAAGTCAAGATAGCGAGAAGAAGGCTTTCGTAGTGAGGATTAATTGCGGTAATTCTTTCTTCCTTATTTTCTTTTCTTTTCCTTTTTTTCTCTCTTCTATCAACTCTTTCTTCTGTAGGGGCAAAACTACAGCTTACCTTTGAAAGTTTGCGAGGGCCAATTTCTTTCTAGTCTTCATGGGACGTAGTAGCTGAGACGCTAGTCGAAGGGGACGTAGTAGTTGATACGCTAGTCGAAGGGGCCTTTTGCCACATTTTGAGAACATATTTATATAGTGAACATCTTTGCTTTTGCCTTTTGCTTTTCATGTCAGCGACCTTCTCTAACAGCAGCCAGCACCGCTAGGACATATCAGAGTGGAGGCGGCCATGCCCGATTGAAAGCTAACTACGGGTTCCAGCGACAAGGGGTAGAGGTTTCAGAGCCATACACAAGGGAGGCTGAAGAGTAGGGAGAAGCATTATATATATATATATATTATATCAGACATTTTTCACTAGAATAGCACCTTTTGTTTTCACTATTTTCACTAGAATATCCGAGCTTGGTTGTTTTCAGGAGTTGGGAAGCCAGGGCTTTGTTTGTGGTGGTGGATGGAAGCATTTCAGATCATCTTAGTTCTTGTCCCCGCCAGTTCTAAACATTGAATTTGAGCATTTATCTCACGCCTCAAGCCCCAATAGTTCACGGTCCCATTGAATGTCTGCCGAATATATAGAACTTGATCAAACCAACTAGATATAAAGCAAAGGAAAGGACGGTCTGTCTGTTAAAGCAAGCTGCTTCTTATCTTGCCCGCCAGCTCTCATGTCCGAACAACTAGTGGTGGTGGGGCCTCTCCCGGAACCTTCACCTGCCTCACAGACTTAGAGGGAATAGACTGCTTTACACGCTCCCTTCACTCACATCAATCGAAGAGCGCTGATAGGAAGAGAAAGCCCATATAACTCCTAAGACTTTCCTTTCCCCATACTACTTGACTCTATTTTGGGAAGATATTATTCTGACTACTACTCTAAGCCTAGCGAGGGTTGCAGCTGACATTACAGCTTTCTGGGTCGAGCGGAAAGATCCTCCCGTAAGAAACTAAACATAGCACCTCCCTCATAGTGCTAGTAAAGATAGTCAGCATCCAAACAAGTCCTCCCCCTTGCGGCCGAGATCAATCAAGCTTTTCATGCGCTCACAAGTCCTTGTTTATTAGAAGTCGAGCCTTTCAACCTCAGGTCCAGGGATATAGATATTTGCCCAGATGGTGGGCGGCGACGAGTTTAGACCTTTCAACAAACACTCACTCCATCCTTCTATCCCGAAGAGCTTATTCGAGTTAAAGCAAGATGAAGATTGACCTGTGAGTGGGGGATAGGAGGGAAAGACAGACTAAGAGCTGTCGAATTCCAATACTCGAAAGAGATTCAACTTGATGTGAGGAGCCATCCGTTTCCAGGCCTCCCCCAAGCCAACGGGTGGGGACATGACCTAAATGGGCCTTCTCAAGCTAACTATAAATCAAGGCTGGCTCGAATAAGGACTTCCATTTCTGATTCCAAGCACCTTGCTTCTTTCGCTCTCCTCAATATTCGCAGGCTACTCTGGTTCGGGAGCTAAGGACGGAGGATAACCTAGGAAATCCACCAATCCTATCCCTCATTCTATTCTATTGGGTCAAGTCAAGCTGACAGGCTGTGATCTTCCCATTCCCCCCCCCCCCCAAAAGGCTGGGGAAGTCCTAGATTCTCTATTCTATTATCTGATTATTGGATGACAGAATCCATTCTTTCCCGGAGTCCGCTCATCCATTCCTACTCACTCCCCTCTGGAAAGGCAGACGGGAAAGAGGAGAAAGCAAGAAGTACAGGAGTGGAGTTGGGAAGGACATGAATGAGATATATGAATTCCATCATTGACGGATAGGAAAAGCTATGACCACTGCCACTCACTCTTTCCTCCTCCCTCTCTTCAGTCAGCTAGTCCTATTATCCCATTCTTCGTGTCCTACCTGGGCACCCCTCGTTGCACTCGAAGCTTAGTAAGCAAAGTGGAGATCCTTACTTCTTCGCCCGCCTTGCTGCCTCCATCCTCAAGCCCTCAGTCAGGCTTGGTCATTATCCTTGTCTCTGGCTCCACCTTGTTCCGGGGGTCCCTTGTACCCGCATCGAAAGTGAACAACCTGTCATAGATCAAGCCTATGTTAAGGAAGCCCTATTGTTGGGTGTCTTGAGACCTCCGTTCTAGAAGGAGAGCCAGAGGGAGCTAGTATCCGTCTGCTTAGGGCATTCCTAGGCAATAACAGAATGTCTACTAGACCCTTACTGAGGATCCTCTACCTAACTCGCTCATATAGTCAACTCCGCTCCATTTTCTCGAAAAAGACGATCAAGTCCTAGCACTTTTCTCTTTGACTTTTCTCTCTACTTTCTCAATATATTCCTCAATAATATAATCGCCCCTAGTCTCCTTATACCATCAAGATTTGAGAGTTTATTAGAGGCTTGATTCTTCTTCATTTTGCATAATCGGCTTTCAATCTAGACTAATTTATAGAATGACACCTATATATTCGGGGCGAGCAAGCACGGCCTAGCCTGCTCTCTCTAGCTTATCCCGTCTCCGCTTCGGTACCTCTCCCTATTGGTTGGTCTTGCCACTTCAACTAGACTTATGAATATCGCTGCTGATCTGGCCTTAGCTCTTCTCCTCGCTCTCTTCCTTTACTGATGTTGAGTATAGAAGTCGGGAAATGTCATTTTTCACACATTATTAAAGTTTTTTTCGAACTAGGCTCTAATAGGGATCGGTTGCATTAAATATGAAAAGTCGATTTGAGGGCTCATTAGTTCCTCGATTGCCCGAAAGGTTTCCATATGAGGTTAGAAGCGGAGAGGAGGCTTGTCGATGCTCTTTCTTCTTTCCTGGGGCGAGCGCTATCTATGCTTTCTGGAGATAGGTAAATATATAGAATCTTTCACAGGAGAAAGAATGGCTAGACCTTTGAGGAAGTCTAAGCACTTCACGCGTGCGACTCAGGCTTAAATATCCAGTTCTCTATCCCACCCCCAATCGCGATATTAGAGGGCCCCGCGCTAGCTGTATATATAACCTCAGATGCGCTAGCTGTATAACCATACCTCTTCTTCTCTTGGATTACTGGATAAGCACATTATTCCCTTCCCAACAAGAGAAATTGTGAATTCCCACTAAGTCACCTGGAATGCAAGCATTG
Organism: Ottelia alismoides; assembly: GCA_037367405.1. NCBI lineage: Eukaryota > Viridiplantae > Streptophyta > Magnoliopsida > Alismatales > Hydrocharitaceae > Ottelia > Ottelia alismoides. The sequence continues at coordinate 640,203 of JAZKJV010010764.1, read as the reverse complement.
TCCTCCTCCCTTCTCGCTCTATCAAGCCAAGACCCTGTCAGATAGTATACAGGAAGCAGGAGGCGCCAGCTAATGGTGGTGGGTCTGTGGGACACTGGTGTCTATTTTTCCCTTGAACCTTCCACTGCCTCCTGGTCTTGCAATGGGAAAGATGCAGGTAGGTAGTGCATGTAAACGAGGGAGGGTCTAAATGGCCAAGAAGGCTGCGTGGGGAGGGAAGAGACTATGAAAAAGGGGGTTGTAAGCTTCCTTAGTTTACATGCGCTTATTCTCTTTCGGGATTCCGAAGCTAGATTTGATTAGGGTCAGGACTAGTACTTTCATAATATATATAAGGGGTTGCTTTCTTACGTGGGAAGAAGAAGGCAAATCCAGTCTTAGCAGGGGAATCAGAGATCCGGAGGGGGGTGAGAAAGAGTTCATCCATCGACGGTAAGCTAAATGTACATCCAAGAGCAAGTAAGAGGGGAAATTGACATCGAAGAAGAAGTCAGGGGCCGAAAGATGATTTGAGCATTCAATCGACCACTAGTTCTTAAGGGCCCAGTTGAGAAAGTGGTTGAGCTTATTATATACGTGAGTTAGAGGATCGGAAGATGGAAGTTAGGCGGAAGGAAATGATGTGGGAATAGTTGCTCTTGGCTTAGTTAGGCAGTCCCTCTTTTTCGGAAGCAAAGCTGATATACCTATAGATATAGATATATATCTATCTCCTTCTATACATAGCAGTAGTTTCCCAGCTGTGGAAGGTGGTGGATGGGCGGTCAAGTTGCGGAGGATGAGAGAAAGTCGTCGAAGCAGCAATGTCATATATAGTTGAGGAAGTAGTCATAGAGTAGTGGGAGCGACAGCTATGATGGTCTTTCTTCTCGATTTGCCAGTGTAATAGCTTGCTTCAATTTATATATTCTCTTGATTACTCGCACCAATTATTTCAATAGTTTTGAAACCTCACCGAAATCTCTTCTCAGAATGTGCATCGGATCGTCGAGTCCTGACTACATCTCCAACTAGTTTATAAATGCCATCGCCTCCTCTACTTCCACCAACTAGAACACTTAGAGGAGCTCCCGTGAGCAGGAGTAGATTTTGATAGTGCTCTGGGTAGCCCTTGGCTTCTCTGCATCAGGGTCTCGGTACCCTGTCCGCGCTTTCCAGAAGCTAAAGAAGCTGAGGGAATTGAAGGCTAGCTTGCTTGGGAAAGGTCTGACTCTCTCTCTTGTTGCTTTGCCTTCTTCAATAAGCAGACCTCTTCTCTCAGTAATGGACTGAGAGCGGGAAGCCTTTGAATCGAGCAGGAAATGATGATCATGATCAAAGAAGGAGTGTGGTAATTTCGCTCTTTCCCCTGACGAGTCTAGCCTCTTTCACTGATCTCTGATCCCCTCTTCTGACTAGGAATTTCACTTCCCCACGACATAGATCTTAGACTGACCGAGCCCCAGTAAAGTGGGCTTCCCCTTCTTTCAGGAGTGGGCACCTGATGAATCTCGGTTCATCACTCTTTATTCTATTATTTTGGCCTTAAAAACCTTATCAAATGCATGTGAATAACCTCAATTGGTGTAAAAAAGCAACCATTATTTATTGAATTATTTGTACATATTATATGGTTTTTAATGCCAAAATTATTGAATAAAGAGAAGAAAAGAAAAAGGAATAAAATATTGAAAATATTTTATGACCCGAACCCCGAGACCAAGTCCATAATGGAATTGGTCAACAAGGAATAAAGTAGGGGGAGATAAGGGCCAATGATACAATAAATGCCTCATTTATTTATTCATTCATGCATTTTGACACCTATTTTGCATCTAATTATTTATTCATTAAATAAAAATATTTTGTACATGAAAGTTGTAGATAATAATGTAAATAAAAATACGAAATTGAGTTTGTACAAAAATAATATACAGTATACATTTTATACCCAGAATAAAAAGCCAGAAATCAAACGTCACAGACCCATATCTTCCAAAAAAAACACAAAACATAGCAAAATCACCTTTAATTGTATATAGTTTTTCAAGAACTATTTAATAAAATTGGTTTCATAATATTTTGAACTCATCTGTGAAAGTTAGGTTTTTGGCCCTCATTGTACAGTTTACCCGATTAAAATATTCATTATATTCATTATTCATTATTTTTATAAATTTATATTTTTAGAATTTTGTAAATAATATACATAATGCATGTACATATTGAAATTAAAAGAAAACCTCAAATAAAATCGGTCTATGAAATTTCACAAACAAAATACCTATGTTATATATGTATATAAATAAAAAGGGATTTCATTCTTTTATTCTTTATTCATCTCTATTTTTATTAAATTGTAAATATATTTTATATTCCATTAAAAATGAAAATCCAAAATAAAACCCAATAAAATTCATTAAAGAAATAAAATGTATATAAAATATAGGTAAAATACCTATAAGTATACCTACATATTATGCATACCTATTTATTTAAATATGCAAATAAACTCATAAAAATCAAATAAAAATATATTTAGAATCACATAAATAAGTTATTGAATTTATAAAATAAGAAAATAAAATAATAAAATAAAATACACAAAATAAAAATAAATTGTATAAAATACATGTAAATATACTTAGTAACACATCATTAGAATAAACTAATAATAAAATACATCAAAAAAATATATAAAAATCATAAATAAATACTACATTATTTAATAAACATTTTTTATTTTATAAGAAAAAAGTAATAAAATCATTTATTATGTTTAATTAATTAGTCAATCCGCCGCTGACGTGGACCAATCAGACCCTTTCAAATGTTGACCGCATGGTCAACTGTCCCTCCAGGCGGCTGAAATGACTCCACTTGTCTTTTCGCCCATCTTTCCCTTAATTCCCGCTCGCCACAGGCCTCTTCTGACATTGCTTTCTTCATACGGATTGCTCCCTGATCAAGGTACATACTCGCGCTCATCTTAAAAACTTTGTACATAGCCCCGATTCCTTATTATTAGCCGGACAAATAAGGGTGCCACTCTATTCATAAATAAGAAACCTCTGCTTCCCCTTCAATTTTGGTCAGCCTTTCTTCGTCTTTAGCCCTCACCTCCGGCCAAGCGAGTTTCTGCGTGAAAGGGAGAAGCCCCTGGAGGGTTTGAGCGGGCAGGAAAGGTGGAGGTTGCACCCAGGCGGCGCTCCGGCAACCGTCCTGCTCCTTGGCCCAAAGCCAAGTTTGAGTTGCGTATTTTAATCATTTTTAGGTAGCTTTTAATGTTAGTGTTTTAATCATGTCCTTAGATTAATCTGTAGTCCTTAGAAGTAGTATAAAATCGAGTGTTCGTAGTTCTCCGGAGCTCTGCTCCGGCGAACATTTCACTGAGATCCACCAGTTTCCGACCTCACCAAACCACCCCCACTCCTTCCTCTTCGCTTCTACTTCATTTTAGGCACCTCCACTCACCCAGATCCCACACGGATCTGGAGTTCGATGCTCCACCTCCACCACCTTCGTCGGAGCATCTCCGCCGCGCCCATTCTCCGTCCATTTTACCCAAATAAGGCCGCCAGAACCTTGTCTTGCTTGCACGATCTTCGTTAGCAGGTCTAGAGGGCCAAAGGACCCTAAGGGGTCACGTTTTGAAGGAAGACGAGGTACCTGGGGACTCAGCGGCGACCTTGCTAGAGAGCTCCGACGAGCCTTGGGCTTCTTGGAGTCCTCCAGTCGATACCAGGTGTTCCCAGGGACCTTCTTGGACCATCAGAAGCTCGGGGTATGACCGGACGTGAGTGCATCATCGGATCGAAGGTTGGGGACGGGGAAGTTCTGAAGGATATTGATAGATCCTCAAGCGCATCACGGAAGCGTGAGCGTCGTATCGAATACGACGAAGAGCGACTAGTCGCACTAGTTGCTCGATGCAGCGGAATTTAAAAAAATTTTATACGACGAAACCACATGATCCAAGAACACTTCTCGGATCGTTTCGTCTAAACCACAAACAAGTAATTAGGATTACCTCTTGAAGCGTGGTTGCGATCAAGTCTCTAAACGAAGAGACCTCCTGTCTCAAGTCCGATCCGACGGAGGAGACGCTTGCGAGCGCGGGGATGAACCGCGTGCTTCTCGCAATCCATGTTGATGATCCAAGCGGTAGATCTCCTGATCTCGACACACGAGATCCGACGTCTTCTTCACGAGCGAGGCGCACCAAAGGAGACGGAGATCCACGAGCAGAAGAACGGGCAGCATTACGACGATGCCGCGGCGATGGAGAACCTCTCCATGGCATCCATGGTGGACGGCCATGAGAGGGAGAGAGAGGGCTGGCCTCTAGAGAGAAAGAGAGAGGGAGAGAGAGATGCTTCTCAAGCATTATGTGTGTAAAGAGAGAGCATGGGTATGCCTCTCTATTTATAGGGTTTTGGGATCCATGGATCTCAATCCATGTGTCATATAAAATCAATGGTTGAGATTGATTTATGACAATCCAATGGTCATGATTGTTGTTGGTAAAAGCCAACAACTTGTGATTTAATTTTGATTAAATATATTTGATAAATCAAATATATATTAATACCAAATTAAACCAACTAAATAAGGAGTGAAAAAACAAATGAGAGCCTCCTTCCCTATTGGGAGGAGTGGACGGCCACCAATTCCATAAAGGAATTGGTGTCGCCCCCCTCTTCCCATATGGGGAGGGCAATCCCATGGATTCCCATGGGATTGCATATCTCCTTGTTTTTCTCTCAACTTATTTTCCAACAATTATTCACCAAAAAATAATTCTCAATTAATTTTGGGAATATTGCAATCTTGACATTGGAATATTGTGAATCACATTCACAACCCAAAACAAAATGTAATTTACATTTTCAATTAATTAAACAATGTGTATCCAATACACATTAATAATTAATCTACTAATATAAATTATATTTAACTCTCTCTAATACATTATAAATCACATTTATAATATATTATGAATAATTGGATATTACTATCCACATTATTCTTATCCTTGATAATTAAATCATATTTAATCATCTTGGATCTCTTTATCTCATGTGTTCAAATAATATGAATCACATTCACATTTTTCACATCTTTGATAATCAAATCACATTTAATTATCTAAGATAATTCTCCTTATAATATGAATAAAATTCATATTATTCATGATAATTAAATCACATTTAATTATCCATTTTCTCAATGCTCGGATACATATATCAACAATAGAATTATCCATGAACTCTTTCAAGGACAATGCGCTTTCTCCGCGAATACTTGGAGATAAGGACAGGGCGATTGTATTGTTCCACGTATAGTGACATGGATATTGAGATCATATCTCAAATCCAGATCCCGGGCCTCCCATAGATGCTTGATTAAATCAAGACCGCAAATCTAATCTTCTCATTGAGTCTGAATCACATTCAGATCAATGTCCAACATTTGGACTAAGATAAGATTACTTCTCTACTGAGAGGAGTCACTAAAATCCAGACCCGTTTCATCACTCCCTAGGAATGGAAGCGTCATGGTTATACAACCGTTTATGATCACATCACCCTCAGGTATTCCTAACACCTGTACATCCTGCATACTGGAAGACTCAGAATAAACCCGAAGTATTAGATCAACTTTATACTGTCTACTTCAAGGTTTTATCAGTAAGTTTCTCATTCGATCATTGGGAGTCGGTATCGATCATATACTTTCCAAAAGCATATATCATACCTAGGTCTTGATCATATACTTTTCAAAAGTATATATCAAACCTACAAATTCAGTCAAGCTTCCAAAGCGAGACGACCGTGCGCACGGAGTTTGATTCTTCCCAATATCTCATGAGTGAGCTCATGTCTTCCGGTTCAGTAGTGAACATGTATGATCCCTTTGAGAGATCGTATTACTCATATGCCCTTATATGCACACCAGCGCGCCGGTGTATAGACCTTGATTAGGCCATCAACCTATTGGTCTGCCAAATGTACATACTCAGACATATAGTAACACATCTGTCTCCGGTCAGAGGATGTGTGCCTATATCATGACAGCATATGATATAGGACTTTGGTTATCTCGATCTCGTTAAGTCAACTCTTTGACCTAACTCATCTGACACCTCCGAATCTCTATTCCTATGCAGAGGACCTGCATCAAGAGGTTGGTCAGATATCAGCCTAACTGAGAAAGGATTGCCATCTCCTACTCAGGCTGGAGATCATCTCTTAATAATCATTTGACGGTGCTTGATGAGTCCTCAATCTAACTCATTAGATATTCATCTAAGCACCAGCCTCTATGATTCAATAATTGAATCAACAGCTGTATGATCATTAAGATGGCCATGGTACATAACCCTAATTGTACTAAGGGACCTATTATGCAAACTATGTACTCTTTATTTCAGATTAAGGAGTGAATTGCAATAACATTTATTGCATAATGGCTCGTCGTGGGCTCGCATTTCCAACAATCTCCCACTAGCCCAAAGAGCCATTAATGGGCTAATCATTTAAACCCACACTCATGTGACAATCATAGGCTATTTAGAAATTAGCTAGGTAAGCTGATCAGTCACTCTGTTGCCAAGAGACTACGCCAAGTCCTTTTACGGCACTTGCATATCTCCTAGTAACAGTGCTCGCATCCAATGCGAATGTTGCATCTCATGCAACCGATACTCAAATTTGTTGGTTATAGTGTCCTTGACACTACATCTTATCATAACCAGTATTTCCATAATCCTTATTAGAATACCTTCATTCCCGGAGATCTCTATCTCCTAAGGTATCTACAGTTAAGACCCTTATAGATCACTATCTACAAGATCTTAAACTTTTGAAGATAAGACTTTGAGATCACTATCTCCAAGTTTTATCATCTTTGAAGATATTATTATTATTAATGCAATCAAGTGTTTTATCTCCATAGTAGGATTAGTAACAGTTTACTACTCCCACTGCATGGTAGACATCTGGTTCTTGCATACATCTAGAATACATTCAGCTTCTCATAACTGATGCACAAGTGCAAGCAGTTCTAGCATTCACTTCCTCAACTCTTTGAGGTGCTATCCCTCTAGACAGGTCACTACCACATCTTAAGGGAAGGAAGCTTTTCTTGGAATTGTCCAGAAAATGGAATAAATCCAAGGTGTACTACTAATGCGACAGTCCCAATACTACTTCAGAACTAAGATCTAAGAGGTATCCTCGAGATCGTATCTCAAGGTATGGAACAACCAAATTATAAAACACTTATTATTATCCTTATATCATTCCAAATGATTAGAATAATATCTACATTTAGCACGATGAACACAATGGCACTCCCACTAAGCTTCACATGGTTCATCAAGATTCTATCTGAAATCATAACATTTATAATTTCATCAAATCTTATTTTCCAACTACAGGAAGCTTATTTGAGTCCAAAGATGGAGTTCTTTAGCTAGCACACCTTGCTTTCCTCAATCATGAAGCCCTGGGGCTACCTCATATGAATATCCTTAGAGAGTATTCATAGAGGAATGCAATCTTGACTCACATCATAAAGATATCATAGACAAGTTGTGCAGCTATAGTTAGCAATATTCTGATGGGTTAAAGCAAGGTCACTGGAGAGCAAGTCTGATCGCAAGCGATGTCTTCTCTTCGGTGTGTAGCTCATGGCTACGAACCGTGCTTTTGAAGGTCTCTACCTTCTCATCAGGTTCCCTCTTTCTCTTGAAGATCCATTTACACCTTAATGGGTCTGACCCATATAGGTGGATCCTCGAGGGTCCATATACAACATTTGTATATGAAGTCTACATTAGACTTTTATTGCTAACATCCATCTTTCCATGTCATGATCCTCGGGAGCTTCATCACATGAAGTCCGATCATTTTCAGATTTAACTGACACATGGAATTCATCCTCAAAATTATTTGAAGAGGTATTAATGTTTCATCTTTAATTATCTCATTATCTTTTCAAGATTAAATGAGTTCCTTTACTTCATTTTATCTTGATTCTCAAGAGAGTCATCCTATAAGAATCATATTCTCAAAGTTTAGATCTTTTAAGAATCTCAAGGTCATAAAGTAGGTATCCAATACCATCCTTTATTTTCCTAATGAAGTAGCACTCTCTAGTGCTAGATTCCAGCTTACTTGCATGGAACCTTATTAAGTATATAATGCAGTCTCTACTACATATATATCTTGGAAACTTAAGAGATAATTATGCTAGGATTAATCATTGATTAAATCATGTCACACATGATCAATTGTATCTCCCTACAAATCCTTTGAGTTAAGGTTTATTAGGAGGATTGAGATAGGAATGATATTCATATCTCCATAAGGTATTTCTTGAATTCATCTAATAGGTACATGCTACCTTGGTTAGATCAAATTCATTTCATCTTCCTTCAAACTTTGGTTCTAAACCAAAATTGTGGAATCTTTGAACATTTCAAAGTTTTCTAAGTGAAGAGAAGAAATCTCATATCACAAATAATCACTAATAGATATCACATATCCACAATGTTTATTTTAATATAGATGATTCACATACATCAATATGTATAAGATCTTGAATACCTTAACATCTTACACCTTTCCCAAAGAAGGGTGTATTGGACATTTTACTTTGAATACAATATTCACAAGTATGTGAGATTTGAATCTTTAGACAATCTAAAGTTTCATGTCTTACCAGTCCATTGATTTCATCAACAGACATATGTCCAAAATTTGATGTCAGATCATTGTCAAATGATCTTTATCCTCCTATTGATCTTTTAAAGGTTTAATTTTCAGTATTAGAAATCTTAATGAACCATTCAATAATTTTCTAATTTAATAGAGTCCACTAGATTTTAGATTACTATCTGAAATATTTCCATCATAACTCTTTATGATAGATTTATTACAGAATTCATGTTTATATCCAACAATTAGAAATAAACAATGAGTGTATTCTAATATCTAGGTCATAGAGACATTCTCTAAGACTAAGGGCTCCCACTGAAAATATGAAGTCTATTGATCTTATGGAAATTGTTGCAACACTTGCATCACTTTCAACATGGATGACCAATAAACCTTAAGATCAAATTTCTAATACATATGCAACCAATTGCAAGTGTCATTAGAAAATTTGAGATACAACTATTAGACTTTATCTTATCAAATAAGTAAGTCAATATCAATGATTATATGTAGATTATACTGATGCTCCATCCGAGTCCTTTTCTAAGGATTCTAGACAGACTTGATAGTCATACTATCAACACATCAACTTATTGCAGTATTGGCGTTCATCCAACTCTTTGGATGTCATATGGAAGTCACAGAAGTACAGTCAACTCTTTGACTATACCTCTTACTTGGGTCCAACCCATGCTTCCACTGCGCTCCCTTTGTCTATAAGCAACCTTTGCTCAAGACCAAGGATCTCTTATGTTAAAATCAAAAATTTCAATATAAGAGTATTTCAACATTTACACAAGCTTCATTTAAGTTCATATAATATGAATATTATGAGGCTTCGTGAATGACTAGAGTATAGACAGTAGAATGATGACACTCATCATCTACATCCATCTAAACTCTTTGAAGCATCGGTTCGGGTAGGTATCAAAACAATTTGAATACATTATCTCTAATAGAGCTACCATTCTACATGATGTAGAGAACCATGTCATTCATGATTAAATGTCAAGAGCACATATATATGCCAGAATATCTTTATTGATTTTATAAGGATTAGTTTGATAACTACGATCATCATCGACATGTCACTTCAAAAGTACATTCGATAAGATCAAGACTTGTAGAGACATACAAACCCTAGGGTTTTAGTCCTATAATCTTATTTAATTATCACTTCTCATTATTATGAGGAAACTTGCACATTGCAACCACATACATTATGTGTCCAATCGCAAGTACAATATCTGGATCAAGGGTCCAATCCATGATATTCAACTGGTTATTAATGAGTATAACATTGAGTGGGTTTAATGAAGGATTATCTGAAATAAGTAATTTGCATAGGGGTATATATTTATATATATACACATATTATACTTTGATTTAGGAGTTTTTATATCAAAGTTGTCTTGCCATGTCAACAATGAAAGTTCATTCCCTTAATCACTTTCAATGTAAGAGATATACTTACCATTATATCTCAGCAAGATCTGGGATCTCCTCTTTATCTTTGTTACATCCCAATAATATGAGAAACTGCAACTCCAATAAAGAGAAGCGGGAACACATTCCGTCTTGCAAGTCCAACTTGCATTTCCCAATTTGGTCTTTAACACCCGGGCCCACCACCCCTAAGGTGATGTTGACCCGTCGTTAATTGAACCAACCGTCAACAGGAATAGAACTCGTTATGCGCAATCCAATATCACCCCAATAATATGAGGATCCGATATTGGGGTCACTACGCATACGGCCTTACTTTTTCGAGAAGCAAAGAGTCCGATCCAGATGCGCTTGTATATAGGAGCTGTCACTTCGTACATGCGTCTCCTATATACAATCCCTGGCGACGGAAACCCTTCGCCTTGACGGGAGACCATGGATGTCACTTATGTGATCTTCCACCTCTTATTCAAATTTAATTAATTACTATGAATCACATTCATATAATTAATTCTTCCAAGGGAATTATTAACTCTAATCATATTAGAGTATTCTCAATTGGATATAATTAACTTAATCATATTAAATTAATTATCAATCCAATTCAATCAATCAAACTTAATTTTATGCTTGAATATATATATGGTATTATTCTCAAAGTACGTATTAATTCGTATTTTAATAATTAGAAAAATACATCATAATCCCTCGGACATTATCCCGGCCCTACCCGCTGTCATGGCCAGTACCGACGGGAGTGGGGCGGACCACATACGTTGCAACCCGCTGACCCAGCGATCCCCGACTAGACACCATATCCACCTCGGGAAAGGATAATGCCAAATTGATTATTTTGTACTTGAGATGATCATCGGTTCTTCAACCGAAATTATACCATATAGTAATCAAAACAATTTTGATTTTAAGGAAATTTGCTAGGCAAATTCCCAAGTCCTATTCAAGCAAGAAGTTTGATGATTGTAATTCCAATTAAGGTTTAGATCAAATCTAATCAACTAATTGGTTGGGGCCAAGTCAATTAGGCAAATAATCATGTTTCAATATTTCACAAATATTTTTTAAGATTATTTCACGAAATTAACAATTAATTTCACTAATTGACAATCACTTGGTTCTAGATTAGGAAAGCAATTTCAGCAGTGACCCTTACTTACTAAAATTGGCATATCTCAATCATATTAAATCCAAATTAAGCAAAGTCAATTTCTAAAGTTTGCTAATTTGATTTAGGACAGAACCTAAGTGATGTTTCACGCATTTCGAGGTAAGTTTAAACAGTAATTAACATTTTAATCACGTTCAGATTCACAGTTCCCGCAACAGTGCATACATGTTCATTAAAACGACCATATCTCGAGCATACGAAATCCGATTTACGCAAACTCAGATCCTATGGTTTCCTTATTTAATGGGGAACATAATACAAGTGTAAAATTCGTGTTTAAACAATTTAAACAGTGCCGAATTTCTTTACTAAACAGATCTGCGAAATCAAATGCGATGAAAACTTTCGCGACCTTAACGAACCCAAGTCGTCCTTGGTTAACGAATCGCTATTCAAAACCATCGACCTAAGGCTCTGATACCACTTGAAGGATATTGATAGATCCTCAAGCTCATCACGGAAGCGTGAGCGTCGTATCGAATACGACGAAGAGCGACTAGTCGCACTAGTTGCTCGATGCAGCGGAATTTAAAAAAATTTTATACGACGAAACCACATGATCCAAGAACACTTCTCGGATCGTTTCGTCTAAACGACAAACAAGTAATTAGGATTACCTCTTGAAGCGTGGTTGCGATCAAGTCTCTAAACGAAGAGACCTCCTGTCTCAAGTCCGATCCGACGGAGGAGACGCTTGCGAGCGCGGGGATGAACCGCGTGCTTCTCGCAATCCATGTTGATGATCCAAGCGGTAGATCTCCTGATCTCGACACACGAGATCCGACGTCTTCTTCACGAGCGAGGCGCACCAAAGGAGACGGAGATCCACGAGCAGAAGAACGGGCAGCATTACGACGATGCCACGGCGATGGAGAACCTCTCCATGGCATCCATGGTGGACGGCCATGAGAGGGAGAGAGAGGGCTGGCCTCTAGAGAGAAAGAGAGAGGGAGAGAGAGATGCTTCTCAAGCATTATGTGTGTAAAGAGAGAGCATGGGTATGCCTCTCTATTTATAGGGTTTTGGGATCCATGGATCTCAATCCATGTGTCATATAAAATCAATGGTTGAGATTGATTTATGACAATCCAATGGTCATGATTGTTGTTGGTAAAAGCCAACAACTTATGATTTAATTTTGATTAAATATATTTGATAAATCAAATATATATTAATACCAAATTAAACCAACTAAATAAGGAGTGAAAAAACAAATGAGAGCCTCCTTCCCTATTGGGAGGAGTGGACGGCCACCAATTCCATAAAGGAATTGGTGCCGCCCCCCTCTTCCCATATGGGGAGGGCAATCCCATGGATTCCCATGGGATTGCATATCTCCTTGTTTTTCTCTCAACTTATTTTCCAACAATTATTCACCAAAAAATAATTCTCAATTAATTTTGGGAATATTGCAATCTTGACATTGGAATATTGTGAATCACATTCACAACCCAAAACAAAATGTAATTTACATTTTCAATTAATTAAACAATGTGTATCCAATACACATTCATAATTAATCTACTAATATAAATTATATTTAACTCTCTCTAATACATTATAAATCACATTTATAATATATTATGAATAATTGGATATTACTATCCACATTATTCTTATCCTTGATAATTAAATCATATTTAATCATCTTGGATCTCTTTATCTCATGTGTTCAAATAATATGAATCACATTCACATTTTTCACATCTTTGATAATCAAATCACATTTAATTATCTAAGATAATTCTCCTTATAATATGAATCAAATTCATATTATTCATGATAATTAAATCACATTTAATTATCCATTTTCTCAATGCTCGGATACATATATCAACAATAGAATTATCCATGAACTCTTTCAAGGACAATGCGCTTTCTCCGCGAATACTTGGAGATAAGGACAGGGCGATTGTATTGTTCCACGTATAGTGACATGGATATTGAGATCATATCTCAAATCCAGATCCCGGGCCTCCCATAGATGCTTGATTAAATCAAGACCGCAAATCTAATCTTCTCATTGAGTCTGAATCACATTCAGATCAATGTCCAACATTTGGACTAAGATAAGATTACTTCTCTATTGAGAGGAGTCACTAAAATCCAGACCCGTTTCATCACTCCCTAGGAATGGAAGCGTCATGGTTATACAACCGTTTATGATCACATCACCCTCAGGTATTCCTAACACCTGTACATCCTGCATACTGGAAGACTCAGAATAAACCCGAAGTATTAGATCAACTTTATACTGTCTACTTCAAGGTTTTATCAGTAAGTTTCTCATTCGATCATTGGGAGTCGGTATCGATCATATACTTTCCAAAAGCATATATCATACCTAGGTCTTGATCATATACTTTTCAAAAGTATATATCAAACCTACAAATTCAGTCAAGCTTCCAAAGCGAGACGACCGTGCGCACGGAGTTTGATTCTTCCCAATATCTCATGAGTGAGCTCATGTCTTCCGGTTCAGTAGTGAACATGTATGATCCCTTTGAGAGATCGTATTACTCATATGCCCTTATATGCACACCAGCGCACCGGTGTATAGACCTTGATTAGGCCATCAACCTATTGGTCTGCCAAATGTACATACTCAGACATATAGTAACACATCTGTCTCCGGTCAGAGGATGTGTGCCTATATCATGACAGCATATGATATAGGACTTTGGTTATCTCGATCTCGTTAAGTCAACTCTTTGACCTAACTCATCTGACACCTCCGAATCTCTATTCCTATGCAGAGGACCTGCATCAAGAGGTCGGTCAGATATCAGCCTAACTGAGAAAGGATTGCCATCTCCTACTCAGGCTGGAGATCATCTCTTAATAATCATTTGACGGTGCTTGATGAGTCCTCAATCTAACTCATTAGATATTCATCTAAGCACCAGCCTCTATGATTCAATAATTGAATCAACAGCTGTATGATCATTAAGATGGCCATGGTACATAACCCTAATTGTACTAAGGGACCTATTATGCAAACTATGTACTCTTTATTTCAGATTAAGGAGTGAATTGCAATAACATTTATTGCATAATGGCTCGTCGTGGGCTCGCATTTCCAACAAGTTCTTCCTTGTTCTTCGTCCCTTCGTCTCTGTCGTCCAATCAAGCTTCAAACCCAGTTGGAAGCCCAGCCGTTGGATGATGCTGCTCCTCGACCGTCGGATCAGCGTGCCTGATCTAATCCGCTCCATTCATCGGTGAATCGTCATCGTCACACCAGAGGGCGACGTGTGTCAAGTGGCTGAAGTCCAGCCGTTGGATCGTGCGCACTTATGGGGTAAATTGCAAATCCATACCCCCACCTTTTTGTATTTAGTTTTTAATTCTGTAAAATAAATTTCATGTGTAAATAAAATGGTCATTTTGCCAAAGGACCCCTGCAGTTTTTGTAATTACAATTTGGTCCTCCCGCGCCTCACGTGCAGTCCCACGTGAGGCGTGTGAATTTTGTAAGCATACCCTGGCAGTTTTTGTGTATTATTAAATAGCGCTGAAATATTAAATAAATGTTCCATTTAGTTGGTAAATTTGCACCGTAGCCCCTGTCATTTATTTTAATTGCAAAAATGCTCCTGCCATGCTGTTTTGTTTTTATGTCTTTTATTTATTTATTAAAAATAGCTATGCAGCTCCTAAAAATCCACAAAAATTAGGTTAGATGTTTCATGCCTCATACTCACATGCCACATGTCCATTTTGCATTTTTTGCATTTAATCTAATTATTAAAAAAGAAAAGGAGCCTCAATAATCCCTGTCTAATTTATAAAATACCAAAAAATATAAAAACATTTTGAAAAATTACAAAAATATTATATATGATGTATTTATATATCTATTGAGTCCAGAAAATGAAAACCCTAAAAATAAGAAAAAGAATAACATAAAAATCAGAAAGCCCCAATATCCAACAAAAAATATAAAAACCTTAGAAAAATACCAAAAAAATGTTTTCTCCATTTATAATTATCTTTATATTATTATTAACATATTAATATTAATTTGGGTAATTTTGAGACTTATTTTATATTTTTAAAACCCAAATTATTTTCGTCCTATTTAATTGGTCACATATTAAGGACATTTTTTTGGAATTAAAAATACATAGAAATTAGTAAAATTCCTGAAAAATAAAAAAAATAGAATAATCTCAAAAGCCTAAAAATATTATTTCTAATATATTCTAAGTATTTATATATACATATATCTATATGTATCCATATATTACATCTCTCTCTCTCTCTTCTCTTATATATATCTCTTTATATATATATTATAATTAAAAATATAAAAAGAAAATATAAAATCAGAAGATTAAAAAAATAAAAATTTGAAATTTGAAAATAAAAAAATATATATAATCAAAAACCCACAAAAACAATAAGAATTGGACATAAACCAAGAATTGAATAATTGTGCATTCCATTTCACCACACAATCATTCGCCTCCCAGTGTTCGACCTCTACACTGCTTGCACACTATACACATCCTTTGTAGAGTTATAATAAATTTTAACTCCACATTCACCTTCATTGCTTTATTTGATTGTTGTGGGTTAATTGTTGTTTGAATTCCAGGATTCGTGCGGTCGCCACATCGACTTTGTCTCCGCCTTGTGTGAGACATATTTAGACCGCCGATTTTTGGCTTCAACAAATGGCACCGTTGCTGGGGAGGCAATGGATTTTGTGTGGATATTCATTCATTGATTTAATTCTTTGCTCATGTCCAATAGTCATTTATTTATTTGATTATTATTGAGATTATTGAGACTGTTCTGACCCACCTCCTTTAATTGTCTTTGATGCGAGGGACCGCCAAGCGAAGGAGGACCTCCTAGGAGGACCAATGCACCCAAGCGAGGTGGAGTTGGCTTCTCTACACCTGCTAGTAGGAGAGTGCATTGAAGACAGATGGAGAAGAAATTTTGGAAGGAAGATGACTTTTGCATTAATTATTTATATGTATATTTATGTGAGAGAGTGACCCTATAATTGTAATAATACAGGACTCTCAGACACTCTAGCTCCCGAGGTCCATTGCTCGAGGGATTGTTCCCTTAGGGGCCTCAATGATTTTGACGCTTTTGCTTTTATTTTATTTTTATTATCTTGTATGAATGAGCCCTAGCTTAGGATAGTTTGACGTAGACTAAGGCCCAAACCCTAATATATATGCATGTACCTATAGATACAATTTAGGACTTAGTCAATTTTGAAATAATGTTCTCCACGCTAATAGCATCCTGTAACTAGGGCGATTTCCTCGGATTGCATCTCATGCAGCATAGGTTTCAAAATCTGTTCTGCATTCCTCATGGAGAGAGCTGGAGGCACTGTAAGTCTTCTTACTTGGCATGCATCATCGTTTTTCGACTTGCATGGCTTTTCCGACCTTCTCCCTCCGTTTTTGCCAACCTAGGATGCTTAATGGAAATTGAAACCTCGATAGGCACGTGCATTGAAAATATCCAAAAAAAGTGATAACAAAAATAAAACCGGGACTGCTAACTCCACTTGAACCTTAAAATAAAATGTAATGGATTCCTTCTTGGGGAGTGCAACCCCTTTATTGTATCTGTTTTAATTGCTCACGTGCACACTAAGGAGTAGTGCCCAAACCCCATCAAGCCTCCTAAGTGTTTGTACAACTTTGTGATTCTCACCTCACTCTAAAATCGACAAGATAAAAAGACCACATATTGGTCTCCATTGTGTTGAGTAGGTGAATCAGGGGTTTGCCTTACGTATTGATTATGTCTTGGAGTCTGTTATGTTTCCATCTTTTTAGTCCCGTCCGTGTGAGTCATGCATTTTTCTTCTTTGAGTCTCTCTACCTCTCTTATACATATATCTCCTATTTGCATTAAGTCCTGATATTGGCGCTAGAGCTCAATCATTGTCGCCAAGACTTTCGTTTCGCTCTTCTTGACCACCCTCCTTGTGTCCACTGTATCATCTCTTCTATCCCCATCTTGTCCGGATCAAGGAGAGCATTCTCCTTGTATCACAATTTTGTCGGTGTTCCCACCTTGTGTGGAACACCCAATGTTGTATATGTTCTGATCTTCTCGCCCGCCCTCCTCGTCCCCTCTGTGTCACTCTTCTACCACCCGGGAATGTTGTGCATATCGATGAGGCTCGCATCGAGGATTTCATGACTACCTTGATTATTTGTGTAAGGCGGGCATGATGTTGAGGATGCTGAGATTTATATACCACTTTTGGTGGATCTGAGTTGAGACATGTGTCTCAGAGCTTATTGAGGATTTCTTTTATGATGCACAATGATTAGGTGTGATTCTTTAATGAGGATTTAGATCTTACACACCGGATTGAGGATGTGATATAATGCGATGATTTGATGATGATTTCATGAGCATTGATTGATCTATCTATCTTGAGGTTCCACCCATCTTGATTTTAAAGATTGACTGATTATTCTAATTTGGACTTCCCGACAAAGGTGTGCGGATCCTACATGATCTCTCATCTTCTTGATTTAACCATCCTCGATCTCCTGATTCTATCAATTACCGTTGGCACCTAGATGATTTCTGACTACGTGTTGTGCCATTTCAGCTGATTGGATTGACTCCGAGGGATTGCATTGGACTTATTGATCTTTTGTCCTTCTACTCGATCTTATGTCCTCCTAATTGATTGATAGATTTACACTACCTTGAGGACCTGAGATTCTATGCCAGCATTCCCACGACCTACATTGATCTCGCTCGCATTCCTCCCCGAGGACAATCTGCGGGAGGATGCGACAATTTCTAGGACTATGGTTTCATTCACTGCTTGGGTCGCCATTTTGATGGGACCCGAAGCCAAGTCATGTGATATGATTGGTTGGCCTCCTTCTCTGCTGAGGTGCCCGATCTGTCGGCACATGAGTCCAACTGTCTCATTGCTCTCCTTGACAGTCCTCGCAAGGACGAGCCTTGATATTCCCATTGCTCACTGCCTAGTTCATAGCTCTCCGAGGGTTATCTGCGAGAGGCTATGACACATTATAGCTCTCTTGGTCTCTTCTGCTGGTAGACGGTCTGCCGTCTACCGAGGCCACATTTTCTGTGGATCTGTCTGATGGATCCAGCTCCTTTGAGCCCCTTCTCTCTCCTTTATGACCCTCGCAAGGCAGAGAGTCTGAATATTCACTGCTTAGTTTGCATTACTTCCCGAGGACTATCTGCGGGAGAATGCGACACTCTCTTTACGAACGGTTTCCCCCTGCTGACTGTGGCTCCGATCTGCGGAGCACGAAACCGAGTCGTTTGATATATTTGATTTTGGTCCCATCATGACTTGCCTATACGATCTGCGGATCATGGGAACCATGTGTTTAGTCAGATCTTTGACTCCTTTGAGTCTACACACCTTGACGGTCTTCGCAAGGCTGAGCCCCTGATATCTGCTATTTCCATGCCTAGCTGGTAGCATGTTCCCCGAGGGTTATTTGCGAGACGTTGCCACATTCTCTTGATTCTCCGGTCTCTTCTGCTGGGTAGACGATTTGTCACCTACTGAGACCGTACCTGATGATCCGTCTGATGGATCACTGACGCCTTTGCGTCCACTCACCTTGATGACCCTTGCAAGGTTGAGTTTTTGTCTGATTATTCGACGATTAGCATGTACTACTCCCGAGGGTTATCTGTGGGAGGGTACATCATTTTCTACGTACTCGTTTCATTTTTGGTGTCTCCTGTCTGTTGGAGAATGAAGCCGAGTCTTCTGAGCAGTGTACTCGGTCTCCTTCTAATTGTGTCTCAATTCTATTGGAGCACAGAGCTGATTTTCATGTTGGGTGTACTTGGTCAACTTTTTGTGTATGCATCCGATCTGCGGATCACTGGACCAAGTCTTCTGATTATTCTATGATTCCCGGCTCCTTCGAGCCTGCTCACCTTCACGACCCTCGCAGGGTTGAGCCATGACTTGCGGTATTCGGTGTGTCTCCTGTGATCTTCTGACCTCATGACCACTAAATGCCACGATGTCTCTTGTTCTTTACCTTTCCATATCTTATTGAGACTCTGATTGACCGAAGGAATTTGTACTGTTCCTTCTTCCTCCCGGTCTTACTATATCAGCTTTGTTCCCTCATGCTGACCCTATGAGCCGATTGGCTGCTTCATGCTACCGAACCCGATATCAATCCTTTCGATCTATTTTGCTTCAGTAGCCAACACCCACCTAACTGCATATCCGGGTGTCTTACACTGTTTGATTGCGTCACTGTTCTCACAGGGAGACGATGACGCAAGTACAGTATTCACTTATCAGATACCGTCCTGTACTTCACCAGTTTCTTCACCGCTTGTATATATGTGTGTTTGTGCATTCTTTCTCCAGTATGTCTTGTGTGCCTCAAATCTATCACCATATCTCTGTGACTATACTTAGGATGTACTTTGTCCTAAGTTTAGGGGGTACACAACACGTTGTTCTTTTCTCGTTCAGTTCGTCACTCCTGTCGTTGCTTATACGTAGGGACATCTCACCCTAAGTATAGGGGGAGTGATGTGTATATTCTCCACGATCGTTTCATCTATCTGTATCTTTTCTTCGTTTCTTCTTTTGGACCGCCTCGAAAACCATGCACGAACTTTGATAGACATAATTCCAGGTTGTTTCTTTGCCTCCTTGTGTTCGACCTTGGGACATGCCCAAGTAAAATAAACATAAAACCACGCGATAAAAAATTGACTAAATAATTGTGATTATTTTCTTGACCGATTCTGATTGCCCGTTTACAACAAAATGAAAAAAATTATTTTTCACGAACGATCAATCCACGATATATCTTCAAACAGTGCAATTTTAGACTCGTCAGATGGCGCCGTTGCTGGGGAGGCAAACGGCTTAGTTTTTTGTCTAAATTTTTTTGTTCAGTTTTCCGCATTCGGGTAGTCTGATCCCCGAATTTTTCATTGTAAATTCCATTTTTTCCTGCATTTATTTTATTTTCAATATTTATTTTTCTTATTTTATTTTTGATTTATTTTTTAGTCACTCTCTTACATTCTCTCTCTTATTTTTTCTTGCAGGGTACCCGGAGTACGTGGAGCGGTTTTTCAAGAGCTGACGCATCTTCACTAACTTCTGAATAAGTCGCAACTAATTTAAGATCGAGTCGAGTCACGAGAGAGCATAGAGTCTAGGATTTTATTTTTTGCAATTTTTAAATTTCTATAATTAATTTCTTATTTATAACAGTGTCCGTTTGGACTCTCACGTGTGTAAAAAGACCTTGAACTTTTTCTGTGGTGCGTCGTGGCCTATTTCACTCTCCGGTGAGGGTGGGGCCCGACTTGAGTGGTGATTAGGATAGACCTTCACATACGACTCTTAGAGCATTTAAATTTTTTATTGCTCTCGTAGGATTTAAAGCCACACTTCACTTTAATTGAGATGCACAGTAGATCGTTCAATTTAGCCAAATTCAACTCAATTCTTCCCCGCTAATAGAACTTTCTGCTAGGTGTGGTTTTTCATCGGCTTGAATTCATATAGACTAAATTTCAATTCCTATATTGCATCCCACAAGGAGATTGCGAGGAATCACTATAAGTCTTCTAACTGAGCATACATCATTGTTTTCACGTGCATCGGCTTTTCCCGAATTTCTCCCTCTTGTTTTATCACATAAATTTTAAAGGAAATTGGGTCTGGACAGTAGACGTGTATTTGCGTTCATTTAATTCTTCAGTGATCACCTAATTAAAATTGGGACTCTTAAATATAGCAGACTTTAAATAACTCATAAAATAAAGAATTTTTGTGGGAGAGAAACCCCGACCTTGAATTCTTTTATTTTTCTGAGTGAGCGAGATACGATACTTAAGGCTAGAGCCCAAACCCGGATTTTCATATTGACTACTGATTCTACCAAAAATGATTATCTAATTCTCAGTGAGGATCTAACGGGTAGTCGATAAATGGTCCGGATTTCCTTAGTAGAGTGGGTGGTTTAAAGGACACTACGCAAGGCTCCGTCCTCAAGTAACGGGTAGCCGTTCTACGGTCCGTACTTACTCCCATACTGGTTGAAAGTAGGTGCAACTAGTCATAAGAATTCAGGCCAATCATTAGGAAAATTTCCGACACCTAACAGCTCGCTAATTTTTTTTCAAGATTGTCTTATCACCAATTAAAATTGAAAAGATAATAGCTGAACTCTTACGGCTTCATTGTGTGAGTTGGTGAACCCAGGGTTTGATTTATGTTTTAATTGGTGTGTGTGAACCGATTTTGAAGATCAAAAGCCACACATTTGATAAAATTTCTTTTTACTATCCCGTACACTCGCACCAAGATCAACCGTGATGATTGATCTTCATCAACCTCCTTTGACAAATACAGGACAATGGTCCGAGTACCCATCAGATCTATATTATGAAAATGAATTTGTCTCAGTTAGGCCCAAATCAACCGAGCCATGTTTTCAACAATCTTTCAACATTTGCGAGAGACTTTCACCCATGGATGAATTCGCCCCCCATTAAATTCTTACTCAAACCATTCAACCACACATGACCAATTTCCATCATGGACTGAACCATCTTATTCTCAGTTTCTCGCTGGAATGAATGAATCATTTCAAGATCAAATTACTTTTAAGTCTTATGACTGGCCGAGAAATCAAATCCACCTTATGGAGAGGCCCACACTTAATGATTATTAGAGTTGGATTGACCGCAATGATTAAATCCATATTAACCAACCCAAGTACCACTCCTTTGATCAACCTATACATGCAGACGACTAAATGGATGATATCGACACATATGCACCATGTATGACTCCATTATTCGAGGATAAGATCAATCATGACCATGGAAGTAGACTCTACTCAAACCAGGATTGCATGCCTGACTCACGGCATGCTGAGTATGAGACCTACACATTCCCGCAAAATCCTTCCACTGAGCAGCCTCCTTCCATAATTTTTGAGGAGAAATTTTCAGAAAATAATGATCATATATCAGATATTCCAAGAAACTCTCCTCTCAACACATACAGAAAAATAGAAGATGAAATTATTGAATCTCAAAAACGCACACCGACTGCTCCCATGATTAGTCATGAATAGAATTTTGAGGATGATATTTCGAGGATAATAAGAGATTCGATTTAACAGAGGATAGGTTTAAAAAATTTGCTGACCGATTACTTTAGCTCTCTGGGAGCTCATACATAAAAATGGATGAGGAAAAGATTGGATCTCATCTTGGCAATTTTGAAGATATTCATAAACCTATGGACGATTCTGATAGTGTCACTTCTGCATACTACTCCCCTAGGAATGACTATGCCTCTGACTCTTACTCGGAACATGAAAGCCCCTTCTCATCTACAGAAGACACCACATCACCACACCACATATAAAATACCAAAAAAATTGGAATATTCAAAAACACCCAAAAAAATCAAAAATCCAGAAAATTGCATAAAAATTGAAAGTGAAGAAGATCTGGAGAATTTGGATCCTGCTTTACGGGAAGCACTGGAGAAAAGATTGATTTTTGAACTTCCCTTTATAAAGGCCATTGAACACTTCCCCGATCTTAACAGATTTGTAATTGACAAATTGATGATGAAAAAGTCAGGCAGGATAAGAACAAAGACTGAAAGACATATCTTGTCAATGGCCTCCTCCTTGGTGTTGAGGAGAAAAACCAAGAGCCGCATAGTGAAGCGGTTGCCCAGATTTGACTGTATAATCAAAGACACAATTTTCACCCATGCTCGAATTGATCACGATTCACTGATCAATATCCTCCCGACCTTTGTATTTAACGAACTCAAACTTGGACTGATCGGGAAGATACGAGAGATTGTTCAATTGGCTGACCGATCGATAAAGCGACCGAGAGGAATCATTTTTGTCATCATGACATTCCAAGGTGCTCCACTCAAAGTAGAATTCACAATCATTGATATTGAGTATTAAGGAGAATTCACCCAGTTTCCAATTATTCTCGGAAAGCCATTCTAAGCATTGGCTAAGGCAATTATTGAGTGTAAGATCGGGAAATCAGATTTTGTAGCATTGGAAGCACTTCGATCTCACCCAGTCTTTGAGGAACAATGATTTTCTGAGGCAACCCACGAAGTCCCCGACAGTCGTGACCATGAAGCGGTAGAAGAGCCCTACCCCGCTACTATACCTGAGATAGCGGTTGTTGATGAGACTATTGATTTAGATAATCTCCCTCCTACTCCATTCCAAAGAGTTGACTGTACTTTTGTGACTTCCATATGACATCCAAAAAGTTGGATGAATGCCAATATTGCAATAAGTTGATGTGTTGATAGTATGACTATCAAATCTATCTAGAATCCTTAGAGAAGGAATCAGATAGTACATCAATAATCTACATATAATCATTGATATTGACTTACTTATTTGATAAGATAAAGTCTAATAATTGTATCTCGATCTTCTAATGACACTTGCAATTGGTTGCATCTGTATTAGAATATTAGAAATTTGATCTTAAGGTTTAATGGGCATCCATGTTGGAAGTGATGCAATTGTTGCAACAATTTCCATTAGATCAATAGACTTCATATTTTCAGTGGGAGCCCTTAGTCTTAGAGAATGTCTCTGTGGCATGGATATTAGAATACACTCATAGTTTATTTCTAAAGGTTGGAAATAAACATGAATTCTGGAATAAACCTATCATAAGAGTTATGATGGATATATTTCAGATAGTAATCTAACATCTAGTGGACTCCACTAAATTAGAAAATTAATGAATGGTTCATTAAGATTTCTAATACTGAAAATTAAACCTTTAAAGATCAATAGGAGGATAAAGATCATTTGACAATGATCTGGCATCATGTTTTGGACATATGTCTGTTGATGAGATCAATGGACAAGTAAGAGATGAAACTTTAGAATGTCTAAAATTTCAAAACTTGCATACTTATGAATATTGTATTCAAAGAAAAATGTCAAATACACCTTTCTTAGGGAAAGGTGTAAGATATCAAGGTATTTATGATCTCATACATATTGATGTATGTGAATCATCTATATCATAGTAAACATTATGGATATGTGATATCTATTGATGATTATGTATGATATGAGATTTCTTCTCATCACCTAAGAAACCTTTGAAATCTTCAAATATTTCACTATTTTGGTTTAGAACCAAAGTTTGAAGGAAGATGAAATGAATTTGATCTAATCAAGGTAGCTTGTACCTATTAGATGAATTCAAGGAATACCTTATGGAGATGTGAATATCATTCCTATCTCAATCCTCTTAATGAACCTTAACTCAATAGATTTGTAGGGAGATACACTTGATCATGTGTCACATGATTTGATCAATGATTAATCTTAGCATAATTATCTCTTAGTTTCCAGGTATATATATGTGGTAGAGACTACATTATATATCCTTAATAAGGTTCCATGTGATTAAGCTGGAATCTGGCACTAGATAGTGCTACTTCATTAGGAAAATAAAGGATGGTATTGGATACCTACTTTATGACCTTGAGATTCTTAAAGGATCTCATCTCTGAGAATATGATTCTTAGAGTATGACTCTCTTGAGAATCAAGATGAAAATGAAGTAAAGGAACTCATTTAATCTTAAGAAGATAATGAGGCTCCTGAAATCTGAAACTAAATAGACAATTAAAGATGAAACATTAATACCTCTTCAAATAAGTTTGAGGATGGATTCCATGTGTCAGTTGAATATGACAATGATCTGACTTCATGTGATGAAGCTTCTGAAGATCATATCATGGAAAGATGGATGTTAGCAATCAAGTCTAAAGTACACTTCATATACAAATGTTGTAGGTAGACCCTCGAGGATCCAACTATAAGGGTAATCCATTATGGTGTAAATGGATCTTCAAGAGAAAGAGGGAACCTGGTGAGAAGGTAGAGACCTTCAAAGCACGGTCCGTAGCCATGAGCTACACACCGAAGAGAAGACATCGCTTGCGATGAGACTTGCTCTCCAGTGACCTTGCTTTAACCCATCAGAATATTGCTAACTATAGCTGCACAACTTGACTATGACATCTTCATAATGTGAGTCAAGATTGCATTCCTCTATGAATACCTCTATTAGGATATTCATATGAAGTAGCCCCAGGGCTTCATGGTTGAGGAAAGCAAGGTGTGCAAGCTAAAGAACTCCATCTTTGGACTCAAATAAGCTTCTTATAGTTGGAACATAAGATTTGATGAAATTATAAATATTATGATTTTAGATAAAATCTTGATGAACCATGTGAAGCTTAGTGGGAGTGCCATTGTGTTCATCATGATAAATGTAGATAATATTCTAATCATTTAGAATGATATAAGGATGATAATAATAAGCGTTTTATAATCTGGTTGTTCAATACCTCGAGATATGATCTCAAGGATACCTCTTAGATCTTAGTTCTGAAGTTGTTTAGAAGCAAAGAGAAGAGGGTATTGGGATAGTCACACTAATAGTACACCTTGGACATTTCCATTTATTGGAAAATTCCAAGAAAGGCTTCTTTTCCTCAAAGATATGGTACTGGCCTATCTAATGGGATACCGCCTCAAAGAGTTGAGGACGTGAATGCTAAAACTGCTTGCCCTTGTGCACCAGTTCTGAGAAGCCGGGTGTATGCTAGATGTGTACAAAAGCCAGATGTCTACCATGCAGTGGGAGTAGTAAAATGTTACTAATCCTACTATGGTGATAAAACACTTGATTGCAGTAATAAAATTATCTTCAAAGATGACAAGACTTTAGAGATAGTGATCTCCAAGTTTTATCTTCAAGAGCTCAAGACTTTATAGATAGTGATCTAAAAGGTCTTAACTGCAGATACCTTAGGGGATAGATATCTCTAGGAATAAGAGTATTCTAATAAGGATTATGGTAATACTGGTTATATTAATTGTTGAGCAGTAGTATCAAGGACGCTATAACTGCTTTGACTATATTGAGTATTGGTTGCATAAGATGCAGCATTCGCATTGGATGCGAACACTGTCACTAGGAGATATGCAAGTGTCGTAAAAGGACTTCGCATAGTCTCTCGGGAACAGAGTGACTGATCAGCTTACCTAGCTATTTTCTAAATAGCCTATCATTGTCACATGAGTGTGGGTTTAAATGATTAGCTCATTAATGGCTCTTTGGGATAGTGGGAGATTGTTGGACATGCGAGCCCACAACGATCCATTATGCAATAAATGTTGTTGCAAATATCATTCCCAGATCTGAAATGAAGAATAACCAATTTGCATAATAGGTCCCTTAGTACAATTAGGGTTATGTACCATGGCCATCTTGATGATCATACAAATGTTGATTCAAATATTGAATCATAGAGGCTGGTGCTTGGATGAACATCTAAAGAGTTAGATTGAGGACTCATCTAGCACCGTCAAATGATTGTTAAGAGATGACCTCCAGCCTGAGTAGGAGATGGCAATCCTTTCTCAGTTAGGTTGATATCTGACCGACCTCTTGATGCAGGTCCTCTGCATAGGAATAGAGATTCGGAGGTGTCAGATTAGTTAGGTCAAAGAGTTGACTTAACGAGATCGAGATAAACAAAGTCCTATATCGTATGCTGTCATGATATAGGCACACATCCTCTGACCGGAGACAGATGTGTTACTATATGTCTGAGTATGTACATTTGGGAGACCAATAGGTTGATGACCTAATCGAGGTCTATACACCGGCGCGATGGTGTGCATATAAGGGCATATGAGTAATACGATCTCTCAAAGGGATCATACAGGTTCATTACTGAACCGGAAGACATGAGCTCACTCATGAGATATTGGGAAGAATCAAATTCCATGCACGGTCGTCTCGCTTTGGAAGCTTGACTGAATTTGTAGGTTTGATATATACTTTTGGAAAGTATATGATCAAGACCTAGGTATGATATATGCTTTTGGAAAGTATATGATCGATACCGACTCCCAATGATCGAATGAGAAACTTAATGATAAAACTCTGAAGTAGACAGTGTAAAATTGATCTTATACTTCAGGTTTATTCTGAGTCTTCCAGTATGCAGGATGTACAGGTATTGGGAATACCAGAGAGTGATGTGAGCATAAACTATTGTATAACCATGACGCTTCCATTCCTAGGGAGTGATGAAACGGGTCTGGATTTTAGTGACTCCTCTCAGTAGAGAAGTGATCTGATCTTGATCCAAATGTTGGACATTGATCTGAATGAGATTCAGATGCAATGAGAAGATTGGATTTACGGTCTTGATTTAATCAAGCATCTATGGGAGGCCCGCAATCTGGATTTGAGATGTAATCTCAATATCCAAGTCACTAACAATACAATCGCCATGTCCTTATCTCAAAGTATTCGCGGAGAAAGCGCATTATCCTTGAAAGAGTTCATGATAATTTCATTGTTGATATATGTATCCAAGCATTGAGTGAATTGGTAACTAAATGTGATTTAATTATCATTATTAAGATGAATTCGATTCATATTATAAAGAGAGTTATCTTAGATAATTAAATGTGATTTGATTATCAAAGATGTGAATAATGTGAATATGATTCATATTATTTGAGCACATGAGAATAGAGATTAAAGATGATTAAATGTAATTTAATCATCATGGATATGATTAATGTGGATAGCACTATCCATATTAATCATATGTATTATAAATGTGATTTATAATATATAAGTGAGAGCTATTTGTAATTTACATTTGTTAATTAAATGTTGATGTGAATTGAATTCACAATGGACATTAAATTGAAAATGTAATTTACATTTTATTTTGGGTTGTGAATGTGATTCACAACCCCTTTGTGGAAGGAGGGGTTTCGTTCAAGAACCTCCATCAAATGAGATTCTTGATCTCCAGTCGAACCTACCGAGATAATGACTGGGTGCATATCTGGCTCACCCGCAAGGAATCTATACTTCAGTGACTACGACAAGGGTTTCAGTTCTGGACAACTGGGAGGTGGCAGATCTGGCTTCTGATATGTCTGTATGAAGGCTACCAGGTCTGCATGTGAGAACTCTCACCGTGAATGAACATATGACGAAGGGAACCCTGCTGAATCATCTATGAACTGTACTGGCTCACACTCCGTCCTAGATGTTGGCTCAGAAGGAATCAGACACGACAAATAATCATCAAAATCATCCCGATCAATATCTGAATCCGAGGGATCTGAACAAGAAGAACAAGACTGAAATTCTGCATCACCATTCGTCCCACAACTATAACCTCAAATGTATCCTCGTCCAGGAGTGTGCTCTCCAGTCTCCTATTTATACAATGGAGATTGATTTGATATAAATCAAATTATATTTAATATATATGTGATTTTTTTGAAATTAATTGTTGTTGGTTTTTTACCAACAAAATCCTAGCCATTGAAAGAAACACAAATCAATGTGAGCCATTGGATTTGTGTTGCCCATGGATTGAGATCCGTGGATCCCAAAATATTATAAATAGAAGGGCACCCATTTGCTCTTCTCCACACACAAGAGAACATAAGTCTCTCTCTCTCTCTTTTCTCTCTACACATCAGCCCTCTCTCTTCTTCTCTCATGGTCGTCCACCATGGATGCTGTAGAGAAGTTCTCTATCGCCGCAACGTCGTCGTTATGCTGCCCGATCATTTGCTCGTGGATCTCCATCTCCTTTAGTGTGCCTCGCTCGTGAAGAAGACGTCGGATCTTGTGTGTCAATATCAGGAGATCCTCCACTTGGATCATCAACATGGATTGCGAGAAGCAAGCGATTCATCACCGCGCTCGCAAGCGTCTTCTCCGTCGGATCGGACTTGAGACAGGAGGTTTCTTCGTTTAGAGACTCGATCGCAACCACGCTTCAAGAGGTAATCCTATTACTTGTTTGTGGTTTAGACGAAACGATTCGATATGAGTTCTTGGATCATGTGGTTTCGTCGCATGAATTTTTTTTAATTTCCGCTGCATAGAACAACTAGTCTGACTAGTCATTCTTCGTCGTATTCGATACGATGCTCACGCTTCCGTGATGTTCTTAAGGATCTAACCATATCCTTAAAGTGGTATTAGAGCCTTAGGTCGGAGGTTTCGGATACGATCCATAAACCTAGGACGACTTGTGTTCGTTAGGGTTTGCAAAAGTTTTATCGCATTTCATTTTTACATCTCTGTTTAGTGATTAATTTCGGCCCAGTTTAAATTGTTTAGACACGAAAATAAGTTGGATTTTTTTCCATTAAATATGGAAACCATAGGATCTGAGTTTACATAATTTGGATTCCGTTTGCTCGAGATATGGTTGTTTTAATGAACATGTATTCATTGTTGCGGGAACTGCGAATCTTAATATGATTAATGAGTTGATTACTGTTTTGATCCCCTAGAAATGCGTGAAAATCACTTATATTCTGTCCTAAATCAAATTAGCAATATTTGAAAACTGATTTTGTCTAACTTGGGTTTAAATTGATTGAGATATGTTAATTTTAGTAAGTAGGGGTCACTACTGAAATTACATTCCTAATCAAGAACCATGTGATTGTCAATTAGTGAAATTAATTGTTAATTTCATGAAATAATTATGGAAAATATTTGAGAACTATTGAATGATGATTATTTCCTTAATTGACTTGGCCTCAACCAATAAATTGATTAGATTTGATCTAGATCATAATTGGAAACACAATCATCAAACTCCTTTCTTGAATAGGAATGTGAATTTGTCTAGCAAATTTCCTTATAATCAAAAATATTTTGATTATTGCTATGTGCTATAATTTTGGTTTAAGAACTGATGATCATCTCAAGTACAAAGTGATTGACTCAGCATTATTTTTTCCTGAGTCGGATATGGTGTCTAGTCGGGGATCGCTGGGGTAGCGGGTCGCACCGGTTGCGATCCGTCCCATTCCCGCCGGTACTGGCCATGACAGCGGGTAGGGAACGAATGATTACTGAGAGATCATGATGTATTTTTCTAATTATTAAAATTCGAATTAATACATATTTTGAGATAATACCATATATTCAAGTAAAATCAAGTTTGTTGATTGAATTGGATTGATAATTAATTTAATATGATTAAGTTAATTATATCCAAATTAAAAACACTCTATTATGAATAGATGTGTACTTCCCTTGGAAGAATTATTTATGTGAATATGATTCATGATAATTAATTGAAATTTGAATATGAGGTGGAGGATCACATAAGTGACATCCATGGTCTCCCGTCAAGGCAAAGGGTTCCGTCGCCAGATATTATATGTAGGAGATGTTTGTCCGAAGTGATAGCTCCTGCATATGATCCATTTGGATCGGGCTCGTCGCTTCTCGAAAGAGTAAGGACGTATGCATAGTGACCCCAATACTGGGTCCTCATATTATTGGGGTGATATTGGATTGCGCATAGCGAGTTGTATTCTCGTTGACGGTTGGTTCAATTAATGATGGGTCAACATCACCTTAGGGGTGGTGGGCCCGGGTGTTAAAGACTGAATTGGGAGATGCAAGTTGGACTTGCAAGGCGGAATGTGTTCCCGCTTCTTTTTATCCGAGTTACAGGTTCTCATATTATTGGGATGTAACAATGATAAGGAAGGAGATCCCATATCTCACATGAGATATAATGGTAAGTATATCTCTTACATTGAAAGTGATTAAGGGAATGAACTTTCATTGTTGACATGGCAAGACAACTTTGATATAAAAATTCCTAAATCAAAATAAATTATATATTTATATGTGTTTTTGCAAATTTCTTATTTCAGATAATCCTTCTTTAATCCCACTCAATGTTATACTCAATAATAACAAGTAGAATATCATGGATTGGATCCATGATCCAGATATTGTACTTGCAATTGGACACATAATGTATGTGGTTGCAATGTACAAGTTTCCTCATAATAATGAGGAATGATAATTAAATAGATAATAGGACTAAAAATCTAGGGTTTGTATGTCTCTATAAGTCTTGATCTCATCGAATTTACTTTTGAAGTGATATGTCGATAAGATCGTAATTATCAAATAATCCTTATAAAATCTAAGAAGATGTTCTGGCATACATATGTGCTCTCAATCATGAATGACATGGTTCTCTGCATTATGCAGAATGGTGGCTCTATAAGAGATGATGTATTCAAATTGTTTGAGTACCTACCTGAACCTAAGTTCTAAGAGTTTAATTGAATGTAGATACGATGAGTGTCATCATTCTACTATCTATACTCTAGTCATTCATGAAGCTTCATAATATTCATATTGTATGAACTGAATGAAGCATGTATGAATGTTGAAATACTCTTATATTGAATTTTTTGATTTTAACATAAGATATCCTTTGTCTTGAGCAATGGTTGCTTATAGATAAAGGGAGCGTAGTGGAAGCATGGGTTGGACTCAAGTAAGAAGTATAGTCAAAGAGTTGACTATACTTCTGTGACTTCCATATGGCATCCAAAGAGTTGGATGAATGCCAATACTGCAATAAGTTGATGTGTTGATAGTATGACTATCAAATCTATCTAGAATCCTTAGAGAAGGAATCGGATAGTACATCATAATAATCTACATATAATCATTGATATTGACTTACTTATTTGAAAAGATAAAGTCTAATAATTGTATCTCAATCTTCTAATGACACTTGCAATTGGTTGCATCTGTATTAGAATATTAGAAATTTGATCTTAAGGTTTAATGGTCATCCATGTTGAAAGAGTTCAGGATAATTTCATTGTTGATATATGTATCCAAGCATTGAGTAAATTGGTAATTAAATGTGATTTAATTATCATGAGTAATATGACTTCGATTCATATTATAAAGAGAGTTATCTTAGATAATTAAATGTGGTTTGATTATTAAAGATGTGAATAAAGTGAATATGATGCATATTATTTGGGCACATGAGAATAGAGATTAAAGAAGATTATATGTAATTTAATCTTCATGGATATGATTGATGTGGATAGCACTATCCATATTAATCATATGTATTATAAATGTGATTTATAATATATAAGAGAGCTATTTGTAATTTACGTTTGTTAATTAAATGTTGATGTGGATTGGATTCACATTGGACATTAAATTGAAAATGTAATTTACATTTTATTTTGGGTTGTGAATGTGATTCACAAATTTCCAATGGCATGATTGCAATGTTCACAAAATAAATTGGATTTATTTTTGTGAAATAATTTGCAACAAAAGTTGTTGCAAATATTGGAGAAAATCATGAGATAATGCAATCTCATGTAATATGGAAAGGAGGCTCCCTTCCTAATAAGGAGAGGGGACGGCTACTAAGTCCTTACAGGACTCATAGCCGTCCTCCCCCTTTGTGGAAGGAGGCTTGCCTCCTTCCTATTTCTCTAATGGAGATTGATTTGATATAAATCACATTATATTTAATATATATTTGATTTTTTTAAATTAATTGTTGTTGGTTTTTTACCAACAAAATCCTAGCCATTGAAAGAAACACAAATCAATGAGAGCCATTGGATTTGTGTTTTCCATGGATTGAGATCCATGGATCCCAAAATATTATAAATAGAAGGGCACCCCTTTGCTCTTCTCCACACACAAGAGAACATAAGTCTCTCTCTCTCTCTTCTCTCTACACGTCATCCCTCTCTCTTCTTCTCTCATGGCCGTCCACCATGGATGCCCTAGAGAAGTTCTCTATCACCACAGCGTCATCGTTATGATGCCCGATCGTTTGCTTGTGAATCTCCATATCCTTTGGTGTGCCTCGCTCGTGAAGAAGATGTCGGATCTCGTATGTCCAGATCAGGAGATCCGCTGCTAGGATTATCAACATGGATTGCGAGAAGCACGCAATTCATCCCCGTGCTCGCAAGCGTCTCCTCTGTTGGATCATACTTGAGACAGGAGGTCTCTTCATTTAGAGACTCGATCGCAACCACGCTTCAAGAGGTAATCCTATTACTTGTTTGTGGTTTAGACGAAACGATTCGAGAAGTGTTCTTAGATCATGTGGTTTCATCGCATGATTTTTTTTAATTTCCGATGCATAGAACAACTAGTCTGACCAGTCCTTCTTTGTCATATTCGATACGATGCTCACGCTTCCGTGATGCGCTTAAGGATCTAACCATATCCTTCAAAAACAACTGAAGAAACAAAAAGACAAGAATATCTGGAGTGTGTCCACTTTCAAATACTATTCCTCTGAGGATAACTCTGATGATGGATACCTTTCATTTGACTCATACTCTTCATCTAATATCCAGCATGATTTCTTTGAGGATAACACCGACAATAGTTGGGAATCATATGCTTCATCTCCGTCTCGTCATTACGATCTCCCACCGCAGGCTCACAAAATGATCGGCCGAAAACCACCTTAATCATTGGCTACCCAACCTCCCTCCCGACCACATCAGTCTCCTTGTACATCTTCTTCCTCTACTTAGGCCAAGGCCTAAGTATGGGAGGGGGGGGACCGATGCCATCTGTATATACCATTTCCCGCATCGCACTCTTTCCCATGATCGCTCCATTTCAACCCTTCTTCTATACTTAGGCTGACTAGAGCCTAAGTATAGGGGGAACCGTTGCCCATCTGAATATACGCTCCTCATTCAAATACCCCGACCACCTCATTCTTTCGCTCTTCTTCTATACTTAGACTGTTCACAGTCTAAGTATAGGAGGGTGGACCAGTGTATCTTGTTCTTTTTCTTTTCCTTTTACTCTCTTACGCTTAGCCCGAGCTATGTCTTCTTTACGCTTATTGTGCTCTGAGGACACAACACTCGCTAAGTATAGGGGGGTCTGTATATATATTATGTATATATTTTACCCATATCTCGTACTTTCCCGTAAGTCTATATGTATTTACGGGGTGGGTAATTAATAAAAAATATCAAAAAAAGAAAAAGAGTTTTGCTACTAACATTTGTGTCCAACCCAAAATTTTTGAAAAAAAGGCTTCTCATTCATTTTTGCAAAAAAAACAAAAATCCCTTGCATAAAAAAATAAACATCACAAAAAGGAAAAAATGTGACTACATTTTCACACACCTGTACTTCATACAGCATTTCATTCATTTGCATCTGTGAAAAGTCTTTGGGTTCTGAACCAAGTTATGAGTAGAAACTGAGAGTGGTCTGGACTTGACCCTAATCCACCTAATTTCCAGAGGAACTTCAACAAGAAATAGGATTTTAGAAGCTTCAGGTCTTTGACTTAATTCTTTGAGTTCCACATGACAATGTGCAGCGTTTGACTCTTAGTGTCTAACCTGGTCTCTTCATTCTGGGTACAACTCTGGAATAGGGAACTAATTTGTACTCTCGCACTATGCACTTAGCTCAACTCAGACGAGAAGTTAGAAGACTGTGTGAGTTTCTTTTCTGGTAGCGTGGAAATCTAAAGACCGGAGTATGGGTTGAAATAAAGCTTCGGAAAAGGGATGGACGAATGGGCACAATTTTTTCTAAGACCCCAAAAAACATACAGAAACAAAAAGATTCTATATCTGTAGGGGAACAACAAGATCCAAGCAGAACCACCAAAAATCTAAATACAAAGAAGCCACTACCAAATAAATATCTGACCAAAAAGGTCCAAGCTTCAAGAAAACCTGCAGATCTGGGTGGAGACTCGGCTACACTGGCCAGCTTCACAAGGAGAGGTGACTACACTGACCACCCTCAAGTTCTTTTCTCTTTCTTCTGACTTCTCCCGCAATTCAATTGTGAACACAGTGCGACAGACCTTAGAAGGAAATACCTGACTCCCCGAGGACGAGTTACTGGAGAGGAGGTTTGCATGGTAGTCCGGCATTCTGGATGAGAAGAGGTAAAACCTTTCATACACATGAATCGATTGTTTAATGTTCATAGGGTATGCTTTGGGAAGAGGATTGATCTAAGATGACTTCTGAGCTGAAACTGTGACAATGATGTGTAGAACTTGAAGGCTGTTGATTTTAAATTTCTAAATCTCACAGAAGTTCTGCCAAACTAATAATCAAAAGGTCGAGTCTAGTTTCATTTTCACCTTCAGCTCATGGTCTTCGTATGGAACCCAATCTCATTTCACCTCATGGCATTTCTTTTTGATGCTCAGGGACGAGCATGGTTTAAGTATAGGGGGGTGATGAATCTCAGATTCATCACTCTAAATCTCAGATTCATCACTCTAAATCTCATTAATTAAGCTCAAATCCCTCAAAATCATTAGTATTTCTTCATTTATTCTGCATAATTAGCATTCATGCATGTTTTCATAAGAGTTGCATTTTATCACACATTTCTGCACAAAATAAGAAGCCAAAAATCCCAGCCAAAATTGACCTATCAATAGCCTAACTTCCCTGATTTTTAACAAATTCATGCTAACTCCAAATGACCCAAAACCACCTCCATTGTGTACATATCACTAACAAGAATAAATTAAAAATACAAAAAAAAACACTAATCCAAATAAGTAGACCAAAAACACAAACCCTAGTTTAAGGATTTCCAGATTAAAACACTCATATCTTCCCCATCTAGTGTATGTTTTAATCCTACTCACTTTTGAACTAATGTACATTCAATTACCTTCAAAACAAGACCAAGTTCAAGTGAATCGGAGCTCATATGTGAAAGTTGGGTTTTGGGCCTCTTTTGTACATTTTGTATTTTAGCGGTTTTTGACTTAGTAATTTATGTGCATAATTAACCTATTTTAGTTTATTTCTTTTTCATTTATCTTCTTTGATAAAATTTTATTAAAATTCGCAAAAATCCAAATCCAAACTGAGATTGAAATCAAAGAAACAAATTGAGTCCGAGTCTTCACAAACTGTCTGTACAAAATTCGTCTTTTTCGTATTTTATTTTATTTCTTCTTGTTCTTAATTAATAAAAATCCAAAAAAAAAGATTAATGTGTAAATAATTATCTTGGATTTTATTACATTTTTTCCGGATTTTTATCTGGTTTAAATAGGAAAAAATTTATAAAACCCAAAAATCAAGGTATACTATGTACATGGGATACCCCAAAAATATCACTTTATGCAATTGATCGATTTTGGTTTTGGTTCTTCATGAAAGTTGTAGATCTCATCGAGATGAGCAATTTTTACGAAGAAACTTTTTCAATCTGAGGCCGTTTGCATTTTATTTTGGATTTTTCAAAGTATTTATTTTCTGAATTTTGTGGTGCTGACACATGGCTGCTCCTAGAGCCGCCACGTGTCAGCCATTTTGGGGTTTTTATTTATAATTTTTTTATAAAAAAATAAAAAAAATAAACCACGTACGTGCGTCGCACGTGCCTCCCAGGCATGCACCACGCACGTGCTGCGTCTTTACCCCCAACTCGCCACGTATTCCAATCTGGATCGTCCGATCTCGGTCGATCGGACGGCTGATGAATATCCATTTCATCACCTTTATTCCATCATTCTGACCTTGAAAACCCTAGCTAATGCATGTAAATAACATTAATTTGTCTATAATAGCATTCACTATTCATTGCATTTATTGTACATAAAGTAAGGTTTTTAATGCCAAAATTATAGAATAAAAAGAAGAAAAGAAAAAGGAATAAAATATTGTAAATATTTTATGACCTTGACCCCGAGACCAAGTCCAGAATGGAATTGGTTGATAAGGAATAAAGTAGGGAGAGATAAGGGCCAATGATACAATAAATGCCTCATTTATTTATTCATTCATTTATGCATTTTGACACTTATTTTGTATATACTTATTTATTCATTAAATAAAACTATTTTGTACATGAAAGTTGTAGATAATAATGTAAATAAAAATACAAACTTGAGTTTGTACAAAAATACTATATAGTGCACATTTTATACCCAGAATAAAAATCCAGAAACCAAACTTTATAGACTCATATCTTTCAAATAAAAACTCAAAATCCACCAAAATCACCTTTAATTGTATATAGCTTTTTAAGAACTATTTAATAAAATTGGTTTCATAATTTTTGAAGTTCATCTATGAAAGTTAGGCTTTTGGCCCTCATGCCGATTAAAATATTCATTATATTCATTATTCATTATTTTTATAAATTTATAGAATTTTGTAAATAATATACATAATACATGTACATATTGAAATTAAAAGAATACCAAGAAGAAAACCTCAAATAAAATAAGTCTATGTGATCACATAGGCAAAATACCTATGTATTACTTGTATATAAATAAAAGGGAGACTTCATTCTTTTATTCTTTAATATTTTTATTAACTTGTAAATATTATCTATATTCCATTAAAATGTAAATCCAAAATAAAACCAAATAAAATTCATTAAATAAATAAAATGTATATAAAATAAAGGTAAAATACCTATAAGTATACCTACATATTACATATATACCTATTTATTTCAATTTGCAAATAAACTCATAAAATTCAAATAAAAATATATTTATACTCATAAAAATAATTTATAAATATATAAAATATAATATAATAAAATAATAAAATAAAATACACAAAATAAAAATAAATTGTACCAAACACATGTAAATATACCTATAAATATACTATTAAAATAAACTCATAACAAATAAAATCAAAAAAATAAATAAAAATCATGAATAAATACTAAATTATTTACTAAACATTTTTTATTTTATAAGCAAAAATTAATAAAGTCGTTTATTGTATTTAATTAATAGGTCAAATCGGCGCTGATGTGGACCAATCAAGTCCTTGCCTTCGTTGACCGCCTGGTCAACTACTCTGCCACCGGCCGCCCTGTGTCAGAGCGTCTTCTCATCCCATCTTCTCCGACTTTCCCCTTCTAGTCCATTGACTTTCAAGCCTCGATTCCTTCATGAAAAAGATTCGTCGATGATTCGTCCTTCACGCCAACATCTCAGATCGATCATCTGACCAGACGATTCTTTGGTGCATCGCCATGTCTATAAATAAGTGCTTCGACATCCTTCCCCATTTTGGTCTCCTTTTGTTCTTCTTCCACCCTCGCTTCCACTCCAGAGTGAATCCTCGTGACAGGGGGGTTCTTCCGGAGTTGTGAGCCGGTCGGAGGAGTTGAGGCAGCACCTACGACGGAGCTCCGACGTCGCCCTGCTCCCTGGTGCTCCACCAGGTATAAGAGCTGTTTTATGGCTTTAATAGATAGCATTTCATTCCAGCATTTATCTCCAGTCATTATATTAGCTTTTAGTTAAATAAATCCCCTAGATTCGGTCGAGTCGTAGTTCACCGGAGCTCTGCTCCGGCGACGACTCCCGTCCCATCCAGTGACTATCCGACGCTTGAACCACCCCCATTTCGATCCCCCACGCGTTGTCCATCCCCCGATCACTCCCAACCAACCGGAGCAATCCTTGCTCCTTGAATCGAGGTTCCCCTCCTCTGCGTCGCCGGACCTTGCCGCCTGCATCACACCCTTCTGCTTTACAGCTTCAAAATCGGTCGAGGTCGAAGCCCTCGAGCCCCAGATCTTTTCTATGCAGGTTTGGAGTCCCACGAAGCCCTCCTGGGTGTTGTGGAACCAGGAACGAGCCTCTTGGAGGACCCCCTCTGTCGACCTCGCCTGATCGCTATGGACCTCCACGTGAGGCGCGTGAAATTTGCATGTACCCTCCTAGTGGTTTTGTTTATTGTAAAATGAGTCCAGAAAATTAAATAAATGTTTTTTTAGTTGGTATATTTGCAACTGAGCCCCTGTCTTTATTTTTAATTGCAAAAATGCCCCTACCAAGCTGTTTTATTTTTATATGCTTCATGTATTTTTTAAAAATACCTCGTTTGCTCCTAAAAATCCACAAAAATTAGGATAAATGCTTTGTGCCTTATAGATTCCTTCTATATTTTTGTTTGGCTATTTTGTGCATTTTATACTTTTATTAAAATTGAAATAGGAGCTATTTTTGCATTGTTTAAATTATAAAATACTAAAAAAATAGAAAATGTTTTTTTGAAAAAGTACAAAAAAATTTATATATGATATATCTTGTTATTTATTGAGTCCAGAAACCAAAAATCCATAAAAAGAGCAAAAGAAAATTTAAAAAAATAGAAAACTCCAAAATGCAACAAAAAATATAAAAATTCAAAAAAAAAATCCCAAAATATATTTTTCTATTTTATAATTATTTATATACTATTATTCATGTATTAGAATTAGTTTGGGTAATTTTGGGATTTACTTATTATTTTTAAAACCCAAATTAGTTTCAGATATTTAGTTAATACCATTACAGAGATATTTTTGACATTAGAAATGCATAAAAATTAGAAAAATTCCAGAAAAATAACAAAAAATAGAAAAATATGAAAAGCCTAAAAAATATTATATTTAACATAATTTAAGTATTCATATATATATATATACCAATATAAAATATCACTCTCCCCTCTTATATATATCTCTATATATATATGTATATATATATATATCCATATTGTATAATTAAAAATACAAAAAAAGAAAATATAAAATATAAAACAACATAAAAATCATTAAAAAATAAAAAAGAAAATATATAAAAAATTTAAAAACCCACAAAAAGAGGATTCATTTAAAGATGACTGGGATGTACAGAAAGACATGTAGGCTACCCTTTTTTCTTGCTCTCTGTGGTTCGACCTCTACACGCTTATACACTATGCATTTTATGGTAGAGTTAATAAATTTTAATTCACAGTTTTGGGACTTAATTGACTTATTCTGTATTGTGGGTTAATTGCTGATCGAATGGGATTGATTGAGCGCTCACCTCAGCGACTGTCGATCCGCCTTGTGGATTGATACGACGCTTGATCATTATCCCGTCCATTAGATGGCGACGTT